>JAWNNL010000956.1:0-151953 GCA_035045005.1 Liodrosophila aerea | reverse complement strand
CAAAGCCAAAAATCTCGCAATGCATCGCCCACATTCATTAACAACATTCGCATAATTGCCAGTTAATATTTGGTGAGTTCACTGAACCGTTCAGATTTCCTAGAGTGAGTCTGTAAATGAGACAATCCCTAGTGCACTTGGAGAAAACCAAGTCTCTTATTGAATCGAACGAAAGTTCTAGTGAACTGTCTTATTATAAACTTAAATTATATAAAATTTAATTTCATTTGCTTTAGTCTCTTCTCTAATTGTGTACTATAAATTCTTGAGCACAGTTTTTCTCTAAGTGTAGCTGATAGGAGCAGCCCCAGCAGCTGTTGTTGTTACTGAGTTTTACGTCTTAATTCAACAACGTCACATTGCCAATATCTATAATTAAAATCGTTTGAGAACACACGCCAAGTCAGATGTTGCTGCCGTTGCCGTTGCTCCCATGCTGTTGCTGTTGTTATCAGATTGTGTTTTGAATGGCTAAAAACGTTAGACGTTGAAAGGCTTTTGATTGAGCTGATGGACTCGTCGTGGTCAATTATTAACTGTGGATTAAGTGTGTGTGTGTGTGTCAAGGTGTGTGTATAGCTGTACCTCCCTCCCTCCCTCTTAATCTGTGTCTCTCTCCATCTGGAAATGTAATAGAAACGCTAATTGACGCAGGAAGCGCGAAGCCAAAACGAGTTGCCAGCGTCATGACATGTTGCATCTGTTGCCCACGAGACAGCAATGTGGCTGTGGCAGTAACAAAATGGGTCAGGCAACAGCAACAACTATATGCGGCAGCAACAGTAACAGCAACAAGAGGCAACGCCAGCGCCGCCAACGCAAAACGCATTTCATAACTAGGCAAATTAAGCCTAAGGCCAAACACAGCAACAACTACAACTACAACAGCAACAGCAACAACAACAGCATCAACTTGTGACTTACGTCTCTTATGGGGTCTTAGTCGAGTAACGGCAATTTGAGGCCTAAAGTGCTGCACTATTTGTCATAATAAACGCGCCGCACAAATGAGCCCCCTCCAGGGCTGCACTGTATGTATGTACATGTGGTACGAGGGAAAAGGGGAAAGCGTTCATGTGGTGCCTCGTGTGGGCAGCAGTGTGACACATTTTGTCATCATTAGCCACAGTTGCCGGCTAATAATTTCAATTTGGCCAAAAAATTAGTTGCATATGAATATGAATATATGAAAATAGGCGTTAATAAACTAAGGCCAGGGCCACAACGGCATAAGCCGACAGCCCACACGTCAGTAACAACATACAAACAGCATGCTACGCCTGTGTGGGGGCGTGGCTTACTCTCCACCTGGGTGTAGAGCTGATGACACTGATTAGAGCAAAGCTGCAGACAACATTTCCCTAATGAAACACGCAGAGGAAATGCAAGAAATGCCACAAAGAAGAAAGCTACAACAAACGCCAGGGAAACGCGCGCGATTGAACAGCGTTTTGTAGTCTTGGCTTGTTTGCATATGAAAAGGCTAATTGATAAGCTCAAAGCGATGCATGAATGAGCAGGTCGACAAAATGGGTTAGTTTGTGGGAGCAATGTGATACTTGGAGATGGCGATACTATCGTTTATACTACTATTGTAACGAAGAAATTTTCTTCATTAGACCTAACGAATATGTAATAACGAACTTGAACAATAAGTTAGTTCTCAACTCTGTGTAGTATTATAATTAAACAAGCTGTTTTAAAAAAGAAATGAAATTATGAATTGCGTAAATTGAATTTAGAATTAACATGAATAAAATTAAAACACGTTGCGGCTGAAGTCGAGCAGACTGCATACGAGCGATGGCTAATGAACAAGGCGTGTGCGTGCGCTGCTTCTGTTATGAAAGATGTAGAAGAAGTTGTAGAAGAAGAAGCAGCGGCGGCTACGCCAACAGTAACAGCCACTTGATAGTGAGTGAAATTCATGCGAAACAGTTATAAAAATAACTAAAGTTGTGCTCCAGGCCGTTGACGTTGATGTGCAAGTTGTTGTTGTTGGTGTTGCTAATGTGTCTCTATCAGTGTGTGTGTGTGTGTGTAATGTTGCGCTTTCCGGTACAGAAAACTATAAAATTTTATGTGCACGACGCTGACAGCGCTAACGACAACAACAACAATAACATTAGCAGCAGCAACATTAAGCGTGCAACGTGGCGTATGCTTTACATATTACGCATACGCCGCCCCACCCCATTGCTCTCTCTGTGTACGTGTGTGTGTGTGTGTGTGTGTGTGTGTTTGCTTTAACACATTTTTCTGTCACGCAAAATAATCATTTGCAAAATCACGCCGTGTTGACAGAGCGTAGTGTGTGTGAGTGTGTGTATGCGACTGTGGCAAAGAGTGAAATGAGTGTGGCGACAGCAACTGTCGCTTATTATCATGTGAGAAAATATATTCATGGAACTCAATTGGTTATTTTGTAACAAGCAACAGCAACAAGTGGAGCAGCAGCAGCAGCAGCAGCTTGAGTTACTGCTACTAAAGGCATATAGTAATGGAACATGGGAATGCATATGCTAAGCAGTTCTCACAGACAATGGGGAATATCATAAGCATATGAGATAATAGCGACTAGATTCTTGTTAAATATACAATTGAAATGATGGAGATGTGTATCAGTAAACTTACTCAAGCGAAAACAGATTTAGAACGACCAACCGATGCATTTTGGGAACGATAAAATCAAATTTAATTTACCAAATACCAATTGGAAATTATTTCTAACTCAAACACTGCCTATGATATAGCAATACCCACTTGAGCTGGAAAATACAACTTGAATCTTTAATAGAATATTCCTACCTTGCTGGCATCGTTATTAACACTCAGTGATCAATCACCTGGGCTTTTTCTCACATTGCAGAGCTAATTGAATGATGGTCAAGCAGGAAGTACTCACCTTAACCCGTTCCAAATAGTCCTGCAGAGCGCCATACGGATCATCGCTGTCGTCATCTATCAAGTCGAGACTGTGCGCCAGATCCAGATTGTCGAGTGCCGCCAATTTGGATTCGTTTTTATCGGTTAATTGCAGCTTATGATGTGCATGTTGCTGTTGTGCTGGCAATGTGTTGGCGGCGGCAGCGTTGCAACGGCTTAAGAATTTCTTATCAGCTGTCAGACTGTTGCTGCCGGCTGTTGCCATGTTGCAACGTGTGCGGGGCATGGTGGCACAACCGGTGCTAAAAACGCTGGCAGCTGTTGCTGCTGCAGTTGCTGTTGCTGTTGCAGCTGTTGTTGCTGCTGCTGCTGTATCATCAATGTCCTGCTTGGTAGCAACATCACTTAATCCCGATTTGTAGCGCGTCGTGTCAGTGGCGATAGTTGCACTCGACTCTGACGTGTTGCTGCATGTTGCTGTTGCCGCTGGCAATGTGCTGCTGCTGTTGCCATTGATAAGCTTTTGATGTTGCTGCTGCTTTTGCTGCTGTTGCTTGCTGCTGCTAATTGCACTTTTCACATCGCTTGTCATGTTGTTTTGATTTGTATTGCACTGAACTTTAGTTAATTTCTTCATGTTGCCGCTGTCATGTTGCTGCCGCTCTAGAAATATACAGAAAGAGATGCACAGAATTGAGAAGTGAGAGCATGTTTAATTCAAGTTGTAAATATTCTTCAAAGCTCGTCAAATAAAGTTGTAAGTGCTCGGCACAATTGCTGCAATTATTGTGGCTGCAACATGCTGCACCACTGGCGCGCCCAAAATGAATAAAAAAGTAGGAAAAACAGATTTTCATAATCTCTTTGCGCGCTCAAAATGAAAAATTACACCAAATGCGGCAACAAATGTGCCAAAACGCCATGCCTCAGCAACAGTTGCCACATGTGGCAAGCAGTCGCCGTGCCAAAGCCAAAACGCGCGAAAATTTTCAACGCTAATCGCCTCAAATTGTGCGCCGAATGTGTGCCATTTAAATTGTCATAAATTTTTTTTTTTGGCATTTTTTTTTTGTATTTTTTTTGCAACATGCTCCGCACACATGTTGATGCTGCTGCGGCTTGTGTGAACGTTTTAATTAAAAATAAAATGCTGGCAATTATTTACATATTTGTTAATATTGTTCAGTTTATTTATAACTTAACCAATGCCCTCAATTGCTCACGTTATTTACTTATTTATTGTTGCCGCTGCTGCCGCTGTGGGGTGTGGCAACAGCAACAACTGTCTGGCAATAGATTTATTTCTTGCTTCGAATTGAGTTCTTACAGGAAGCAAAAGTGATAAACAGCCTTGTCAGCTAATAAACCCCGATACAATGCCAACTGTCAACTGCTTAATAAATTTCAGAGTGGGATAATTAAAAAATAAATGTAACTCCAAAAAAATAGATGATAAAACTACAATTATCTATATACTTAAAGAGCTTAGAGTCTTAGAAGCAAGGAAGGACTAACAGTATAAATAAGAGTTTCTTATATAAAACTTTGAAGAGTCAGAGACGTATAGTAAAATTTTCTTATGCATACATACTATATAGTTAGCTAAGGCTAGTTTAAGCCGATGTTATATATTTCAAATTAATTCCATTTCCTTTTTTAAGTTTAGCTCAAGTGAATATAGTGTGCATATGCTAAACTTCATGCGAAGTTCAAGCTTCAGCTCACCTCTGTTTCTACTCGACAAAAGTCTGAATAATTGCCAACAACTCCTATCATACGGTACATACAAACCTAACTATCGATATGTATATGTGTATATATTTAAATTGCAATCCGAATACTTCTAGGCACAGTCAACCTATCCATATGTAGCCTCAGCCCACATGGATATGCAAATACTCAAAGGTATCGACCATAAATCGCATTCGAAATTCGCATAGGGGCAAAAGAGGAAGAAAAAAAGGCGACTGAAGATCAAGTGAAGTTCGACAGAGAACTCCCAGGGGAGTGTAAAGGCTTAAGTGAAACGGTTTAAGTATTTTTTATTGTTGTTGTAGCTGTTGTTGTTGTTGCGTCAGTTGATTTTATAGGTTTGATTTTATTTTTTGTTTATTTTATTTTTATAGCGCATGCGTGCGTTCGATTGAGTTTCTTGATTAAAATGTCGCCGCCACTGTTGCTGTTGCTGTGGCCATTGCTGGTGGCGACAACAGTAACAGCTACACTAAAACAAATACGAGTAATGTATGCAAGAATATTAATAATATACTAAATGGATATGCAATTAAAATAACTACTATATCTGTCTTTTTGTAATATTCTTAGACTGGTTCAAGTTCTTTTTTAACTAAAGATCACTCAACTAATGTAGTATTTCTTATCAATATTTTAATTAGTATTACAATAACACAACTTTTTCTTTCAGTGTAAACTCAATCTATAGCTCAAGCTGCTGGTCAGGGGCTTGGCATTTAAAAATTCTGAATTGTATGCGTTACAGCAACAGCAACAGGCAGCAAAAATGACAGTGGGCCAGACAGACAGACAGAAGGACGGACGGACAGAGTGCGACCCGTGGCGAGCTCGTAAATCAGCGAAGCAAACGAGAGTCAGTCAGTGCCGCAGACAGGGACACATTTTTATGGGGGTCTCAGAGCGGCGGAGTCGCAGCCGGAGGTGGAAAGCGTTTGCCAAATTGATCGTCTTGCGGCGATTGGCAGGCCAAGAGAGCAGTACTATACACATATACATATGCTGACAGACTGAGAGCCAGGCCCACACCGGGTTGTGTTTTTTTCCTCTTCCTCTTCTTCTGCCTTTTTGGCAATATTTCAATTGTGCAATGCTAACGGTACATTTGCCAATTGTTGTCATGTGTGTGTGAGTGAGTGTGAGTGTGTGTGGGAGCAGAGGAGTTCATGGGAGGTCTGAGTTCTGTCTCGCTGTCTCCACAATCTTGACGATATGCGTTGTAGTCTTTTGAAATATTGCACACATTTTCACATTCTTTTTTCAAGTGTAATTTGAGTTTTTAATTAGCACGGCAATAACTCTCTTTTTTTGAGCCATTGTTCTATTTGCTGTCTATAGACAAAACCACTTTTAAGAGCCCACTACATATTGGGTATTTATTTTGATTATTTGCCTAAAATACGAAAATAAAATTGACGTAGTTTCTGTTATTGTTTGCTGGGTGTGTCCGCTAAATGGCCACTGTCCGTTGGCCCCATTGTACCTCGCAGTGTGCTGCCCATTGTACACAGCTTTATTTACTTGTGTGTGCGGTATGTATTGTAGTTGTTGTTGATTGATTCTGTGACTGAGGTCACTTTGAACGTGATTAATTGCTTATTGGAATTGGCGAGAGGTGACACAAGAGTTGCGGAGGTGTGTAAATTGATTCAAGACAAGTATATTGACAATTGCTTAAACGAATTGGACTGTAGCTTCACCTAAGAGCTGTTTGTGATTTTTTGTTAATGAGTTGACCTCATATGTATGGAATATTTCAAACCCTTTTAAGTAAATTTGCAATATAAATATATTTTCAAAAAGGCGGACTAATTAGACTGCGATTAGGATCAGTAAAGCCAGTTTTAAAGACTGTTTACATATATAAGAATTCATACGATATATCAAAGTTTATATAATTTCAATGAAAATATGTTTGGTTTTATTTAAAATTTTGTAGCTATACACTGTATTAATTCAGCTCGCTTATCAGCTAATGTACATTTCAAACATACTCACAAACATCTTCACAAAAAAATCGCGTGTTTCTGATGTGCTCTTTCTGTCTGCTTATCTCTATATATTTTATACCCAAGGCTATAAAATATTTATAATAATGGTCTCGACTACTTAGCTGCAACTGTCTTGCTGACTCTGGGTCTACCTCAATGCACTTTGGCTTAACTCTTAACTTATACGCCAAGTGTGAGCTCTGTTAATCGCGACAAGTAAAAGCTAAAAAAGTAAGTTAACAAGAATAAACAAATCCGAGCAAGGGCTGACAATTCAAACAGGAGTAGCCGCAGTAGATTGAGGATCAACCATGCCTGAACAGTTTTCAATGCAGTCGCTGCACTCTCGCTGAGTTCGCACTAAAGCAAAAGCTAAGCTTAGAGCAACATCGCATTCATCTGATCAGCAGATTGGCGCCTTAAGCCGTCCACATGTCAGCTAGCTAAGGGCTAAGAATCAGAATGTGATGTGTGGCTTAACTTGGCAACTGAATGTCCAACTGCAACTGGCTGAGTAGAGCGGCACTTCAGGGCTTATTTATCCAGCTGAAAGTGATATAAGTTGCACTCATGACGTGCACTGCAAGAAAAACTGCGACTCATGACAAATATTGAAATCATATAATGTAAGTATATAACAATTATAAATATTTAAAATTTTATAATTTAAAATGTTTATAAAACTTTATCTTAACATTATGCACCCACCACACATCAATTTTCATCTCATCTACGTGCTTCCTGCCTGTGTGTATGCGAATACTGACAAGAGGAAGGCGTTTTGACTGCGTTGTTGGAGGGCGTGGCAAGCGATTTGGTGACAAAGCCTATGGAGACTGGGAGTGTCACTGTGTTGCTGTTGCGTGCCCCTTTGGGGACACAAGTGCGTGAGGCAGAGGCACACTGAGGCGAACTGCACCCAAAACGACGTAAATAATCATTTTCTTTTATGCAACTCTAATGCATGGGGCGGCACTTTTACGACATTTCCAATTGCCGGACAAATGCAGACGCACTCTCCTAATAATAATAATAATAATAGTAATAAAAAGCAGGCAGAAATTTTTTCTTTTATTATTAATCACAATTTCAAGTGAATGCATGAAAAAGTTTTGTATTTGATGCCGCTTAAGTGGCTTTTTATTGAGCATTGCGGCATTTAATTGATTTGTAATAGAGTGTGCGTGTGTGTTTGTATTTGTCTGTGTGTGTGCGTGTGTTATGCAAAAGGTGTGCCTATGTGAGTGTGTCAGACTAACGGAAATCCAAAGCTCAACGTCATGCATAATTCATAACGAAATTGCAGCCAATTTCTGTTTTCTTTATAAAAGGGAAATAAAAATGCTTTTCAAAATTGTGACAAACGGCATATGCCCAATTAGTTTGGCTATTTCAGATATTATTTTAGTCATAATTTAGTGCTAAAGTAAACTAATTTCGGACATAAAGTAAGTAAAGTAAATAATGACATAAATTTATGAGATACTATAAAAAATACTATAAATGCCACAAGTTATTAAACGTTGGCCCATGTTGGCAGATTTAGTTTGTGAAACGCCAGACTAATTTAAATGAAATGTCTTAAATACATTATATATTAAATATTTAAAAGCCTTCACATTGCTCATGAGTTACTGGTATTAATCACTGACTAAGAATGCGCTGTCTTGTCTGTTCTGTCTAAATTGCCTTTAATTGTCAGCATTTCAGCATAAAATTATTGCCCTGAGCTGGGCATGAATCAGAGCATTTAGTTTCGGCATTCTGATCTTTAATTTATTTATGTAAGTCCGTATGCTTGGCATGAGATGCATTTTAGTGCTTTGATCGCATCTGATCTGATATCTGAAGCGATTGAGCATTCAATAACAGGAAATGACTGAACAATGAGCTGGCTGACCTTCACAGAGCTGACTGTATATTGCCCCCTAAGGGCGGTGAAGCGGAGAGACAGAGAGATTGACGAAGAGAGATGGAGAAGAATAGACAGATGTATGTCTCTCAAATTGTGTGATGCGAACAGAGAAAGAACAGAGAGATATGCAAATAGTTCAACTAAGATTTCCAATAGAATTTATACATCTCTTATATATATTTTTCTACTCTGATATACAGCTAGGCTTATAGTGGGAGACAACGAATGGTCTCTGAGTCTAGAGCTACATAAATTCCCATAAGCCGAACCGACTTTATCCGCAAACACTAATTAATATCATATTGTTTAAGTGATTAACTAGCTAGGCTAATGATTGTGTGCTTGAACTGTGGACAGTTTTCCCACAGGCCAGCAGGCGACAACACAACTAGCATTTCCGCCCAGGCGCGACTTAAGAGTAGCTGCCAAAGCTGATTAAGCCAGAGCAAAAATACGAAAAAAAAAGAAGAAAAAACTCTGACAAAAGAAAAACAGCTAGAAAAACTTACCATTTCCTGCCGCAAAGGCGGCGATGCGCTCCCTAACAGAGCGTCTGGGTTCATCGTTGTTGTTGGTGTTGCTGCAGCTGTTGCTATTGCTGTTGCTGTTGCATATTGCTGTTGCTGGCGTTGAGTCATGGCTAGGACTACGCTTCACCATTGTCGTTTTGATCACAGTCTTAAGGCGGCTGGGCGTGGTCGGACGTGCTGCTATGCTGGGCTTAGCTGTTGCTGTTGTCGCTGCGGCTGTTGCTGGTGTTGGTGGCAACGACGACGACGACGTCAATGTTGCTGTCAATGTTGGTTTATCGCTGCACAGCACTTCTGTGTCAGCACCCACAAGCTCTTCTGCTGCGGCTGCTGCTGCTGACGCTGTTGTTGGTGTCGTTGCTGTTGCTGGCAGTGTCAACCCACACTCGCTGGCTGTGGCTGTTGCTGCAATATTGCCAGTTGTTGTTGCTGCGGCTGTCGTAATTGTCATTTTATTCTGCGACGACTTCACTGAATCAATTTTCGAATTGTCTTTACTGTTGTTGTTGTTGTTGCTGCAGCAGTTGCTGTTGCTATTGCAGTTGTTGTTCGTTTGGGGCTCGGCGTCGTCGGGTAATTTACAATAATTACAGCGCGGCTTATTGTTGCTATTGCTGTTGCTGTCACTGTTGCTGTTGCTTAGTGTATTTTCCTTATTGCTATGTTGCAGTTGCTGTTGCTGTTGTTGCAAAGTATTGCTAAGTCTTTGGATTGGTTGTTGCTGCTGCTGCTCATTGCCACTCAGCGGGCTGTTGCTGACAGCGCAAGTTTTACTTTGTGTTGTTGCTGTATTAGTAGCAACTGTTGCTGCTGCTGCTGCTGCTAGTACGTTGTTAAGCTTGTTGTTGCTGCTGTTGCTGCTGCCTTTGTGGTCCTGCCGCCATTGTTCAGGCACATTTCGTTGATTCATTAATATCAACGCCACATTTCCGTCGTTGCAACTGTTGCTGCTACCAGAGATCTCAGCGATATCATTTGCTTCATCAGCATCGTCATCATCATTGCAATCGTAATCGTAATCTTGGCGTCGCTTGTTGCTGCTGCTGCTGTTGCTGCTGTTGGCACGTGGCACATCATCAATATATGTAAAATCGTTATCTACAAATATATTTCTAGCATGCAACGTGTTGTACTTGGGCTGCTTCAGATTGTAGCGCCTGCGCTGCGGACAACAGCAGAACTTGATGATTGCTCGCGGCGATGTTGGTGATAGCGTTGGCAATGTTGGTGTTGGCGGTGTGGCAATATCAGCCCATTTCTCGATCAATGCCAGCTCGCGAGCATTGGACATTGTCGTATGGCCATGGAGTGTAATGCTGCAAGTGAATAAAGCAAACAATAAATTAAATTAATTGCCTTTACACTGAGAGAAATTCAAACGATATAAAGTGAGACGTTTTGTCATTAAGATATAATGTTTCTTTTATATTTAATCTTCAGTCTTAATACCTACAAATAATTCAATAAATTTGCGCATCAATTGGATCTAAATATTTGCTTGCAGTGCAGCACAGTAAGCGAAAGACCGACATTGTAAGTAGGAAAGGAGCAGCAGCAAAGTAGTTGGGAAAATCAATTAAGCGCATTTTTCAACGCATCTCAGCTTTAGCAGCTAAAAGTTTTTCCTCATTCCTGCGCCACGCTGAAAGCCAATTCGCTGCGCACATCAGCTGACAGCAACAACTGCAGCAGCAACAGCGCCATCTGTGCGTCATGGTTGCTGGCGTGTCTGAACAAGCAACAGTTGCTGCTGCTAACATGTTTTAATTGCAAACTGCTTTTTTTCTAGTTGCCAGCGACTTTGCGCAACACTTTCGACTGCGGCTTAGAAGTGACCGCCAAATATTGTTGCCGGTCTGCCTTGCCGCATGCCACATGCTACATGCCACATGCCACACGTCGATGTGGCATGATTAACTGCCGCGGTAAACTGCCAGTGGCAGAGGCAGAGGCAGCGGCAAATGCAGGCACTCTACAGCCTGCTTCCATTTAATTGCATTCGCTGCGGCAGCAACAATTGCCCACAGGGCGCCCCAAAACAGCAGCAGCAGCGGCAACAGTTGCAGCTACAACAACAGCAGCAACAGGTAGCTGACACGCCCACTCGCACAGCCTCAGTCACTGTTGAGTTAGTGGTTCGAAACTTGACTAGGCTAAAAACCAACCCCTAAGGGGAGTTGACCTTTGTCACGGCTAAAAAGCTTTTTGTGAAAGTCCAAACGGGAAATTCCTTTCACCAAATACTCAAAGCAAACAAAGAAAAGCTTTTTCCTGGCCATGGCCAAGGCATTTCCACGCCTCTGTTGTCATATTCTATGACAAATTAATTTCAATTGTTTAATGCACTCGGGAGTCTGACTCTGGGGCTTATCTATCCAATTTTATCGACAGCTTCAAAAATAAATTAACAATAAATAATTTTAATTATTTCATGAAGATGTCAAATTACACACACCCACACTAACACACACACCCAGGTATAGATGGAAAGCCATGTGTGTGTGCCAGGCCCAGGGCCGCAGTCACTGCCTCAGCTTCAGCTTCAGCTCCGCCTCCAAGCCCCTGTTCCCTGCTCCTCCCATCCTAAATCTCCCGATCTTTGCCACTTTAACTGCCTTGGCTATTTTATTTTTATCGCTTTTTTTGGCTATTTTTTGTGGCTTTGGCACAGCTGCGGCTCTTAGTGCTTATTGTATTTATTATTATTTTTTATCTCTACTTTTTTTTGGGTATTTATTTTCTTTATTAAATATTTTTTGCCAAGGCTTTTAGGCACTTTTCGGACAGCTCTAATAGGATTTCGTAAAGTCGGTAAGAGCTTGCGCTTAGCTGTTCATGTTGATGTGTCTGTGGGGAGCTTTAAGCTGAGCTTTAAGACTCTATAAAAGAAAATTTGCCTGCGGCTGTTGAGTTGAGCTATTTATTGATCTATTGACGGGGGGCAGCTCATATTACTGTTGACTTTTCCGCATTTATTTGTAACTCAATGCCGGCTACAACTTTTGGACCAAAGCGTACACTGTTCGAAATATTTCCCATACTATCTCTTGGGTAACTCCACCTCACTAATCCTCACATTATATAAGTTGTCCTAGTTTGCAAGTTGTAAACATAACCATTAATTTCTTTTTACGATTCGCTTCTCCATATCTTATTGCACGTGTGTGGCAAAACACATATACCCTTTTTTATTGGCGGGTGTGGCGCACATCGTAACAAATAGAGGCATAAAAACCAAGTATTTAAGAATCTTATTGGCTCAAAATGTTACCACACAGGAAAAGACATAACGAACAAACACATACCACGTAGATAGCTTGAATGTGTGAAATATCTGGACTGTGTATGAGCCGACTATATTGAAATATTTACCAGATACTGTAGTGACTGCATTAATTGTAGCGAGAGAAACATGCATATAATGTATCTTCTTCTATTTGAAAAATGTTTCCTTATTTTCATTCTCCCCATCCTAGCATACCCCCTTTTTCAAGTAGTGCCTACTGCCTCCTCTTTTCCCCCCACACATATGCTTTTATTCAATAAATCCAAGTACGGCATATAATCGTGCGCTTATACATGATATTGTGATTTATGGCCTCAGCTCTGATGTTGTTCAAGTTGTATTGGTTGCTGTTGTTGTTGCTGTTGTCATAAGGAGCAGCGACAATTAATATTGAAAAGCTACTGAAATCCAGACTTACGCATAAATTAAAAACTTAAGTAGGTTGCCAGAGTTGGACACAAAATTGTTGTTGTTGTTGTTGGTGCAGATGTTGCTTGAGTCGTTGTTGTTGTTAATGTTGTTTGTACTATTATATACAGCAGCAACAGCAAATACCCTTCTGGCATGTTTAGCTCGTTAATTTATGGCAATGCGAGCTGCAAAACATTTTTTGCACATTTTTTTTATATTTTTTACATGATGCATTTCGATGCGTTTGACATCGTAAATACATTTATTTGTCAATGCACGGCAAGTTGAGTATGAAAATAAACTACAACGATACACTGAAAGCAATAAGTTGAATTGCATTAGAGTGTAGTAATTGTTGAATTGTCTTACAGAAAAGTCTATTCAAATTATACTAATATAAATTGTTTATTTATTTCGAATTTAAAATAGATTAACCATTAAGCATACATTTATTAATAGAAATATATAACGTACAATATCTTATGCCATTTGTGTAAACAATATAAATGACTTTAGTTAAATTTACTTTAAATATGCACTTAATTTCTCGCTGTGCACTTACTTAGACACTACATTCATTGTATATGATTATAAGTCAGAGCGAATCGCATGCGCAGCACGTAGCTCCCAAGCTTCGATGGATTTATTTATGAAGTCTAGACGCCCGTTTTGGCATACTTATAATTAGCATATAGAAATAAATTTAAAACAATTATTTATGGCAAATGTTGTTGCTGTTGCTCAGAGCTAACGGTAGTCAAGTTCTATGAACTCCAGCTAAAGCTATAGCAATAGCAATAGTGTCAGTGGCTTGGAGCTAATTGAGGCTCTGTTAGCGAATGAATTTGATGGCGGCAGTCGCTTAATGTCAGTCACAGAGTCAGCCAGTCCGTCAGCCGAGCCATCGATCAATCAAGTCAATCATATGCTCGGACAAACACAACAGCAGAAAGCGCATACAAATCGCTGCAGCTCAACTGCAGGCTTTTTATCGCATGTTAAATTAAAGAGAAATTGAAGGCAAAATTTTCAAAATGTATATATATATTTTCTATAGAAATTACGCATTTCGCAGTGAGAGAAAATGCCTACTTCTGATTTTTCTAGCTCCGGGTCATATTCGTTATCAAAACTTAGCTCTCAAGATGACTCAAGATGATTTAGAGCTGGTGTCAATATCTTTTATCAGTTTCTGTACCTTGTGAAGATTTTGAATGTCTTGTCTCTATCGAAGTTCATCTTCTACTTTTCTCATCATTCCCTTCTCTATTTAAATCTTCCAACTTCCTTATCTATATTTTTCGTTATCTTCAGTTTAGCTCTTAGTTTATCTCTCGGTTCCTGTTTTCTCTCCACCCCGTCATCTTTCTCCTACTATTTCTCCTATCTCCCGGTGTTCGATTCAATCGTTTTGTTGCACTACGTACGCTTTTGGCCTGTTAATGCTGCCCATTAACCTGTTGACCCCTGGGAATTGACTGGAGCTGCTGCTGCCGTTGCTGCTGCATTGCGTGGTCAAAAGTGCTGTTAATGACTCTCTTCCCCCTGCTCCTCAGTATGCACTACTCACGCAAAAATGTGCAGAAGCTAAACGGTTTTTGTATTTTTTGGCCATTTGCCATTTTATAACATGTATTGGCGCTGCTCAGCTTTAGTCGAATTTGTTGCCAATTTGTTGTGAAGAAAAACTTGGTTGTTTCGTCTAGAGTTTGTCCAATTAATTTCCGCATTTTCCCAGCCAGATGGAGTGTGTGTGGAGAGCGAAACCGAAACGTTGGCAATTAATTTTTTGCCAGCTGTTTGCATTTCTTCAACCTTGTTGCCTGACCTTTTGGCTCAAGTGATTCACGCCAACGCCAAAACATACAACAATACATTGAATCCTGCTTCCACCATCTCCTGCACACTCCTACATCCACTTCCTTCTCGTGTCATTGTCAGCGTCAGTCTTTTTGCCTAACGAGAATGGCCCGTTGAGGCTCTAAGTCGGCAATTAATCAAAGCGCCTTTGGGTCCGCAGACAAATCCTTTTGTATGCAATTTCTTATATGGCAAACTGACAACGCAAATGGTCAAAATGACAGGCGAACCCGTACCCATACCCGTACCGTGCCCGGTACCCGGTACCGATTCGCCGTGTCATGAGTCAGCCACAACGGTAACATTTTCCAACATGCGTTTGCCTTTCTTCTGTCCGCTGTGGCCCTCCGCAACCCCTTCTCGCACAGCTGCTCTCTCTCTGCGACCAAATGGCCAAAGGCCACAGACAACTAGACAGTCGGACACTCGGACAGCCGGACAGCCGGACAGACATTGGCTATTTATTGAAATTAACTTGGAGTTGACTATTTATAACCCCACGAAATTGCTTATAATAAGCAGTTATTAATAGTGGATAGAAAGCAAACTCATTTATTTAATGTGAGATCTGAACTTGACTGAGTGGAGTATTAATGTATCTAATTTGCTGCATTTTGTTAGGAAGTGTATAATCTTTGGCAAACTCTATCAGATCTCTTTGAAGCATAAGTTGTGTATATTTTCATCATTGAAATTAAGCTGAATATTATTATAATTTCCAATCAAAACCGTTGGGAGCTGTGGCTTACTTCCGCCTTAATTAGTGTAGTTTATTAGCAGTGGTATATTTAGTTTCTCAGTGTATACTAGTACAAACAAAATTTTCTTCAATTACATTTTCCTTTTTCCATATTAGTTTTTCTCATTCACAGAGTGTCTGCTCTTACGTCTAACCCAAAGCCAAACTTCACGCGTATAAGAGACTCTAACCAACGCAATGGCTTAACTTATTGAGTAATAGGCTTAAGTCGGCTTAAACTACACACATTGTCAATAAGTTTGGCTATCACCATGGCAAAATCTGTATGCCAATTCACTAGGTTAATTGCAAATCCGCTGTGAAACAGGTCGACTGACTGCACATGGAGTGTATTGATATCACACTTACACACATACACACACACTCACACTCAGTTGAACACACACACACACTCAGGGACAAGGACAAGGACGCACTGTGCAAATACTCGACTAAACAATACACTCACAAATGACGCACTTTTCAACGCTTTTTGATAGGCACTCGACAGCCGGGCGATTAGTTAAGAGACAGACAGACAGACATCAGCTGAGTGTCAGCGTCACCTGCAGCTGTTTTTTCTTCCTCTTCTTCTTTTTCTTCATTACTTTTTTCTTGGTTTCAATTGAGTTTCAATTGTTAACGGTGCGTGGTAAAGGCCAAGTTAATGAAAATATCATTACAGTTTAGCCCAGAGCGTAACAATAAATAACAACTTTTTTCGTCTACAACTTTGCACGTTTATACACTGTCAGAAAAATGTGCTAAAAAATATGTGATATATTAAGTTCAAGGTACGTATATTACAACTTTTATGTGATTTTTTTTACGTATTTTGCGGACAGTCAAATTTGAATTGTAATATAAAAATATGTATTTCTAATATAGAAAATGTAAAATATTTTAACTCTGGTCTTTTCGCAATTCGTTGCAGTGTATTCCTTAAGCTGTTTGCGCGTGTCCCACTCAGTTTATTGACTCATGAAATATGAGGCACTTCTTACAGGGTGTGTACACTGTACATGGGACATGGCTCGGCTGACTTTGGAGCTGTCTGCGGCATGGACAGACAAATCTTTTTTCGAGGTGCGTGCTAAGCTGCCATTACTCACAGAGACGCACAAAAAAGCGCTCAGTGCAGACAATATAACAGAAAAAAAGAGGGGCAAATATTGAGCTGAAATTCTTCAGTGATCTGCGATCTGCAATCCGAAGAGTGCGCAATCTCGGTTGCTGTCAATTTGACAAATGCTCAGCGTTCAGTGATTGTGACAGTTTTAGTGAATTTGTAATTAAACATGCACAGACATGCATCACACACACACACACACACACACACAAGCACAAAGACAATGCTACCAACAGCCAGCTCTAATATATGACCAAATGCAAATGCCAATTGCCAATTCCCATTCCCATTCCCAATTGCAAATCCAAACAAATCGCGCCACATTCACTGTCAGGATGACAAATTGACTTGAATAAAGAGAAAATTAAAACGCTGTAGGTAATTAAAATAATACTGCAGACATATATATACATATATACACAATGTATAAAAAAGGTGTCAAGGATTTGCGATGTCAAGTGAATTTAAATTGTTACAAATCGTTGGGAGTTGCTGCGGCTTATGTGGGGCCTTATTTAGCATATTTACACGGTGTGTGTTGCAACAATCTGCGGCAAGGTAATACGGGCGGGAATGTTAAACAAGTGCTGCGATAATTATATATACACACACTGTGAATTGTTGCTAATTTTATTAAAGTGCAGTAATATTTGAACGAAATGCATTTGATGTTAAAATATAATTCAAATAAATATTCATATTGTAATCAATTCTCTAACTCGATGCATAAAAGAGGCCCATTGTGGTACCGCGTGAACTTCTAGCAATTATCTACACTGAGAATTCATATATTGTCAAATGTTCACCTCTTAATTATAGCTTTTGTCAGCCCCTATGACGTATGCTTAATATTATATCACCCAGTAATATTCGCATTTGTTCTCACTCAAGATGACATCATGTCAGCGCGTTTAATTTGACTTTAGCTTTAATACTCACATTTACAGACAGTCGCAATCTCTATACTTAATCAGAGTCACAAAAAGATCACAAATGTTTGCATAAATTACCTGCAAAGGAATAAAAGAAAACATAAATTATTTTAGCGAGTGAACAATAAAATATAAAACTGCTTTTTTCTACTGCTTTTTTCTACTTTATTATTATTATTAAATCTCAAACTATATCCACACCTTATGCAATAAAGCGTACACATATCGTAGAGTAATTAAATGCACTCGAAAAAATTATGTAAAATTGCGGAATTTCATACGGTCCGCCTTGATAAAAGACGTGTCTGCACTGCCGGCAACTTCATTGACAAGTAAAAATTGGGGAAAAATATTTGAGTTGCCCTGCGGCAGAGTCAGAGCTACAGATACATAACATAACTCGACATTTTGGCTTCCTGCACACAATGTGCAACATTTTGCTGCACATCCGGATGTTTACAACAACAATAAACAAGCCGAGAGCGCACAAACGAATCAATTTGAATGCGCACTCAGTATTCAAATATTGAATACAATATACTCGTATATTGAACATGAAACTTGTTACATATTTTGTTTGGTCTTCTCCCCCCGCCTCTGCCTCTCGCTTTTGCCTTTGTGCACTGATCAAAGTCACATGGAAAATTTATTATATAAGCCCGTTAACAACTACTACAACATCGATGTATAAGGAGAGGCCCCCATGCAATAATTGGGCTCAATCAATCACTCTGTAAACGATGTGATCAATTGAAAACTGAAAATTGAAATCGATGCAACGCTAATCTGCTCGTTGACCCAGTTGACGTGCTACAAATCTATTGCTGCACTGTAAAAAGTATGAACTATTTTCCAACATAATTATATAGTAAAGTAGAGGTTATAAAACATGCGGAAATGAAATAAACATAATATTATAAAATAAACATAATAAAATTAAAAAAATAAAAATTTTTAATAATCATATCCACAACATTTCAATATCTATTAAATTAAATTTTAATTACATCCAATATTTTTAGATAATGTTAAAGGGAAATGATAAACTTGCTAAGACCATTAGTAATAAGAGTATTTAATTTATCATAAAAATTAGTTATAAGAGTATATTTTTTTCTTTCGGTGTATGCAGCTGCAGGTGAATGCACTCGCTTGTTTGAGGTACGAGTAGCTTGTAGTTTTTTCATCCTATTTTGTTTACTAATGAATAACACAATGGCATACCGCAACTGCGTTGAGAGATACCGTTTGAAGAGCTTTTTTAGACCCTGTACTTTAAAAAAGTACAAAAGGGTCTATTAAGTTTGTGCAAATGACATTTGTGTGTAACAGGCAGAAGGAGGCGTGGCAGACCCCATAAAGTATATATATTCTTGATCAGGACGACGAGCTGAGTCGATATAGCCCTGTCTGTCTGTCCGTCTGTCTGTCCGTCTGTCCGTCTGTCCGTCTGTCTGTATGAACACCTAGATCTCGGAAACTATAAGAGCTAGAGACTTAATTTTTTTTTTGTTAGCTTCGTGTATTACATAGGCAGGTCAAGTTTGTTTCAAATGTTTGAAAAGTCATCCCCATCCCCCTCAAATTTACAAAAATGTCCTTAGTATATACAGTTTTAGAGTCACTGGATTCATTTTTTGTAGGATTAAAGATTTAGATGCTTTGCATGTTTGGTGCGAGTTGCAGCCCAATCGGATAATAAACACCGGAGATATTTAACAAACAATTTTCAGTACTAGGCATTTGGCTAGGGGAGGGGGAAGCCGCAGTGTATGCGGCTACTAAGGCGTATACGTGATTTTTGATTGTGAGTTTAAATTTCTGTATGAGTATTGGTTATTGTTTGTATTTGCGTGTATATTTATATGTATAAGTGTATGTGTGCATGTATACACACATATGTTTATATGTATGTGTATGAGAGTATATACATACATATGTATATGCAGCTGCTATTATCGACGCCCAGGGCAAACCAAAGTACAGGGTCTCCTACTGTCGGTTGCGTCCGACTGTAGCTTTGCGTCCGACTGTAGCTTTCCCTACTTTTTCTACTTCTAATTGTTCTCTAAATGATCGAGACGAGGGCTTGTCGTCATTCCATCGCCATCTCTACCTCTACCTTGCTTCGCTCCCTATCCCACTCGCTCAGTCTGCCCCTTGTGGTTATGCCATGTGGCTTTTGGGTCGTCATAATGAGGTGCCAAAGGTAAATAAGCTGCACCACAACCCATCCAAGTATGTTCAATGCTGTTTTTTCTGGTATTCTCAATATTTTTCTATACTCTTTCGGCTTGTCGTTCTATAATCCGCTTTGGCACATTTGTGCTGGCATAATTAGTTGGAGTGTACTTAAGATATGACATCAGGTTATTTTAATTAAAACCATCTTTAAATTTTTCTCAAGTCTTTATCAAAGTTATTATTATTAGTTTTGAATCTGATGTTTGGTTCCACTGTATATAAATTTACTGTCATTTACAGACAGTGTGTGCCACTGCAGCAATTCTCACATCATTTTATACTCATTCCCAATCTCAATCGCATTCTCATGCTTGCCACACGCAACGCCAGACGGCAAGACAAACACAGCTGCTGTGGCTATTAGAGCTCAACAATTGTTTAGAAATTGCTCGGGCACCAAAATAAAAAAAGCATGCAGTAGACGCACAGAGAGAAAAATCATTAATACAATGATGAAATATTCATACAAAATATAATATAAAGTATTTTTACCGTTAAAAATTGTTTGTTAATTTTCGAAATTTATGAGTTGGTTTTATAATATAAAAGAACATTAACATTAATATACCATTTCTCACAGTGCACCCACATATTTTCAATAAATGCTCGTTTATGCATGTTATGGAAAAACCATTTGGCAGCAAATGCAAATTGGGGACGCACAAAAAAGAACTATTGTTTGTTCTTTTTATTTTTATCTCATTTTGGGCAAAAGCGCATTGGCTGCTGATAGAATTGTAACAACTGTCGCCCCATAAATAAAGAAATATCATTTTATTTTCATGATTTATGCTATTGCTGTGATTATGAAATTTCAACTCAGAACTCTGGAGTGCAGCCACAGGCCAAGACTCAGAGCAGAGGAAAACATGATCAAAAAGAGACGAAGTGGGAGACGAGGAGGAGGAGGAGATAGAACTGGATAGGCAATGGATCGAATGGGATGCCGTGCTGAATGGATTTGCATGTCTAGCGCCAATAATTCTAAGGTGTGGTGCACTCGCGATGATATTTGAAGTGGTTGAAGTTGGTTGGGTGGCTTGGCGGTGCGCCGAGATGTCGACAATTGATATGGCATGAGGCGATGTGCAGTACACGCTAAGAAAAATCGTACATTTATATGGAAAATGATATTGGAAATAAAATATATATGAAAAGATCAACAATTTGATGCGATAATATTGCAAAGAAACAGTAATAATATACTTTTTATTTTTATATAATTAACCTGCAATTTCTCTCAGTGCATGTAGTAGAATTAAACGCAATCTGTATGGCCCATCTGTGGGCCCATCCATCGATGTGCGAAATGTGCGTGGAATTGTTACTTTGTGAGTTTCTTCTATCCCTCTGCAGAGTTCTGCAATTGCAATTAAAAGCCAGACACAGACACAGACAGAGACAGACAGCTCGACACAGACAGAGATAGCCATAGAGATAGAGAGAGAGACGCACAGCTGCAATCTTTTGAGCAAGGCTTTTGTGCATGTTAGCGGCGCCTTTGCCAACTGTAATGCGGCTTATCAAGCTGCTGCTTGTTGTTGCTGCTGTTGCTGTTGTTGCAGTAGTTGTTAAGATTGTTGCCGTTGCTGTTGCTGTGTTGGCGATTGTTGTTACTGCAGATGCAATATGTCGATTGGCATTGCCGGCACGCAAATAAGCAAACGCATTCACAGTTTGAAGTCGACAAACTCAAGAGTCATCCTTTTTCCATTTCAATTGCAATCTCATTCGCAGTTCCATAGTTTTGGTTTCCATTTACAGTTTCATCAAGTGAAAACCATGGAGAGTTCTACAGAAAAAGAGCCTTCTCATTGGGCGTCACAGTCTGTCTTTCACTCAGTCACTCACTCACTTTCTTACTTCCTCTCTCTCCTCAATATATTTGATGGTCGCTTTAAGCTAGAGATGGAACTCAAGAAATACTATAACTGTATTTAGACTGTCAATAAATTCCTTTATATTTAAACTGATATAGAATTTATATCTATATATATATCTATAAAGCTTAGCAAATTGGGATTTATTTAGAGACCGATCTCATCTCAATGCTAACTGTGACTCAATCGAGTCTTTTCGTTTTACGAGTATGTATTGAATTTATTTATATATACTTTGTCTCAATCGTTCTGTACTTCCATTCTCTATTTTCCAGACGCTATGCAACTTCAGCTCCAACCTTGTGCCACCATTCCAGTGTGATCACTGGGTTCGTTCTCAGTTTCAGCGTTGGCGTTGTTGAGACTGCGTCTCGAGCACTCCTCTTTAAGTACATACACTCGTAGTTATAGTCATTGCAAGGAGCATATACAACATGATCATTATTATTATTATCATCATTAGCGGAAACATGATTATTATGTTCATGATGTTGCGCCCATGAAGAGCGAATTATGCTATTTGCGTAAATTATTGTCAAGTGCTCTTCAAGCGCTGAGTAAATCATAGATGCCAGACTGCTGATATAACTATCAAATACAGTACTCAGTATTCAACACTCACCACTCAGTATTCACTACTCACACCACATTCACTCAGTATTCAGTTTGAGTTTTGTATGCAGTTTTCACGCCTATCAAATTGCTTTTTGGGAAGTGAAATTAAAAGTTCAAGTTGACCCATAAAATGTTGAATAAATATTCATATATGGCCTATTAAAATATAATACTTTATGCATACTTTCTTACGCAGAATTTTGAACACACTGAGCGAAACATTTGATATCTTGGTGAGGCACTTAAATGATTATGATTCAGTTAATTAATACTAATAGCAACTTAAACTGAGTTATTGTTAGCAGGAACTCATTATTATACTTGATATATGTGTTCTCACAGTGTACGTATACTAAAAAGCCATAAAAAAATGTTTCTTATATGTGCTAAGGAGCCAAAGTCCTCAAAAAATAAGTTTGACCCAGATATGCGAAACGCGGAAGTTCTTCTTACAGTCTCCATACCCCTCTGGGGTTTCAGAGTTGCCTTTCGTCGCGTATAAATAAATTTAATGACTCAATTTGCAATGAAAAATGCGTTGTATATGGCATATGGTATATCGTATTGGTTCTTTTCAGCTGGGCTCGTGTTTGCTCAGGCTGTGGATACGTTAAGCTCCACTTGCAAATTTCGCTTAAATTGTCTGACGACCTCAAAAAAATAATATTGACTTCTTTTCAGTTATTTTTCTTAATCAAAAGATCATTTGTAAAACCAACTTTTGGAATTCGAATTAATTTTACATAAATTATATAATTAAGGGTTTCTTTGGTCTTTGTTCTCGGCGAGTTAAGGAACCAAAAGTACAGTCTCGTTACGTATTTAAAGTTAATAAATACCGCAGTGGGTGAGTTAAGATCATAAACTGGAAACAGGTTCAAAACTTGATGTGGTATTTTAGCTGCTGGTTTTTTGTTTAATTTTATTTGCCATTGTTTATATCTCTATCTTTTTTAAAACCTGTACTTAAAAGGGTCTAATAAGTCTATGCAACAAACGTAAGTTCCACACTTAATGACTTAAGACTCAACTGATCTATTTGTATTGCCAAAACTAGATCTGAGTTCATTCAATATTCACATCTTGACAGAGAAGATTGAATCGAAATCTTTTTTGGTAAATTCTACGAGCAAAAATTCAAAATTGAACTAAGTGCAAATCAAGTAAGATCGCACAATGGGCATATCTTCTTTATTCTTTAGTTTTCTGTTTGTCATCATTTCGTCAAGTAAAATAAAATGTAGAAAATTAAAATTCAGAGCTTTATTTGTGAAAATATAAAAATTGATAAGTGTACATACATACATATATCTTTAATAAAAAAGTTTGTTTTACAAGAATTTGTTAGTAATTACACATAAATTTTAAATATGCATCAAAATAAAAAAAGAAAGATAAACAGATTGAAGCACTACCTTTTTTTTCCAGTATTTAGTTAGTTTAGTTCTGTAATAAGTATTCAAAATATTATAATCGGGCAAGGCTTCAGACCTTAGGCCTAATTAGCATCACTGCCCGCTTCAAAGAATAATCGTAACCCCGAAATGTATGCCAAACAACACCCTTGCTTACACCATTTTCAATATATTTAGCAGACAAGTGACTTTCATAACATTTGTTGTACCACCACGCGCCTTTAAAGTACTCTGCACAGTTTTCATCTGAGTATCCATCGGTGTCCCTGTCATATGTACTAAAATTTATACCCTTGTGATACATTAACGAATCTCCAGCAGTTCCACTCGCTTTTCCAAGTTTCTCTAGAGCATATAAATGCTGTTCGTCCCCAATAGCGAATTCATCGTAGAGCTCGTATCTTATGGCACCATCGAAATCTTCAAGTTCCACAAGCAACTCCTGAGGTTTATCGGATGTCAGTGCATATAACTTATCCAGTCCTATAAAGAATTCGGAATCTAAATTCCCGAATCCTCGTTTGTAGGCATTCCAATCTTTGTAAAAATCTACACTTCCATCCATTCGCCTCAAAATGATAGTCCAACCACCACTCTGCAGTGTGGCATTACAGACCACTTTAAAAGGTTCGTTGATGTAATTAGGAATATGAATTTCATTGATCCCGTGCAGTTTATAAGCTGCAAAAGAATCTGCACAATTCCTTTCGTATACCCGAGTATTCTGATTGGCATGTTGTTCCTGATCGGCTGGTAAAATCCTTAATTGAGCTCTAATAAGTACTGTATGTTAACCAAAGTGCAGAATTGAGTAATAAATTGGCTTACAATATAACGGCAACATCAGATTTTATGTCAGCTATAGATTTTTCACCAAAACTGGTACTAATACATTGTATTAATAATATGGCACAAATTACTTTCATATAATTAATACTCAATTAGATGAATGTTGAAAATAAACTGTGCATAATGCGAATTGACTTTGGTATTTATAGCTATGTAGACGCACTAGGACTATTCCTATCACCACATAGCATCAAAAGTTCAAATGCTTAAAACACAAAAATACAGATTATTTTAAAAATTTCTTTAAATAATGTTCTGCATTTTTGCAATTTTTAGAAAATAAAAAATATGGTACATATAAATGTATTTTAAAATAGAGATAAGCAGGCGGCAAGAGCAAATCACAAACACGGGATTATTTTATGAAGTACTTTTGAGTATTTTCGAAGCTGATAAGCGAGCTGAAATTGGCATGAGGCAAAGCAAATTGCAGGGTCTCCTGCCGGTTGCGTCCGACTCCAGGTCTCCGGGCTTTTTGTTAGCTTTTTCTGACTGCTTTTATTTTTTATAGGCGTAGCAAATGGCAAAAACAAAACATATAAAACAGAAAAAGTGTCAATAGGCCACAGCGCATAAATTTTACTAATTAACATTTATTGTTTGCTGATAGTACAGAAACAACAAAAACATCTACAAACATCTTGACTGGCTATAAAAAACGGTATTCAATTTGTTTGCCATAAAATTTTACGAGTTCGCATGTTTATATGATGCTATAGCGAAAAGGGTATTTCGCAAATTATCTTTTGAAAATATACATTAAATATTGTGAAATATTCAACAAGCGTAGATAGGTGCCAAAGGATGCATATATAAAAACCCAATAACCAATAACCAATAACTCAGATAAAATAGTTAAATGAAACGAGACTTCGAAGGAGAAAAGTAATCAGCCAGTAAGTCTTTCCAGCATTGAGCAGTTTAACAGTTGCATTTCATTTCATTTAATTTCATTATCGACATATGTATATAAGCTATGAATATGAAGAAAAAGTAGTATGTATTATCGCCAACTTGATATTCCTCGCAAACCCAGTTCAAAGTTGAAAGTTCATCATCCCTCTCTTTGATTGCACTAGCTACTCTTGCTTAAAGTGAAGACTGTTTTAAAGCTTTCAATTAGTTCGTATTAGTTTATTTATAGTTATTTTTTTATGGAACTTGTGCTCCGCGCTGATAAGAACAGTGGGATCATGGTCCATGCCACTGTGTAATCAGCAGTGCATACCAGCTGCCACATCCAGACTGGCAGTAAACGAGGACTGGCGACTGGTAATTAACCCAGTGCATTATTGACCGTTACAGAAAACACTCTATAAGAAAACAAATATTTTTCTTATAACAATTTAGAGTTATCTGAAAGCGGGGGGAGGCAGAAGAGAACGAGACCGAGAGGAGCAGTTTCAAATTGATATGATTGAGGCAGTGCGTGTTGTCTTTGTCCCTTGTTATTGTTATGATGATTGCTGTTGCTGTTATTGCTGCTGCTGCTGTTGCTGCTGCTGCTGTAAACAAACTAATTAAAACTGACACTGACAGCCGAAGACAATTTACGCAGCTGCAAAGGGAGACCCGAGACACAGCTCTCAGAGCTTAGCCATTGCTTGAGCTGCGCCTGCCAAGTTTCTCCACAAGAATTTATGGAGTCTGCCCCCTACCATATCATAAATGTCGCCTGCATTTGTTCAATTGAAATGTTGCACGCATAATTGCAAAACACAAACTTCAGCTGCAACTTTAACTTCAACAGCAACGACAACAATTTAAAATAGAAATGCAATTCCAAGCGAAGGCGATCATTTAAATTAGCAGAGGGCAACAGTAGCATACAAATTGCTGATTGCCAGCAGCAAATGAGGCAGTGGCAACATGTTGCTAGCAGCTGCTGTTGCTGGCAACACATGTTGCACACATTGTGCTTAGACAAGTGAGGGCGTATAGCAGTTGCTTTGACTCACAATTTCACACATTTTAAAACAATTTTCCACATTTTGAAACTAATATTTAAAAAAATATCATAAATGTTAAATCAGATATAGTTTAATTAAGCGTTAAATCTTTTCAAAACGTTTCATTTGCATACCACAGAAATGTCTAAATTTCCCATACTTCATTTTATTCTACACTACTCCAAAAGTCTTACTAATACTATATACTGATTTCCTTTTGGAACACAAGCCAGTTACACACATGTCTCAACACATGTATTCCTAGCTGAAAAAATCTCAATATGCAGACACACCTTTGAGAGCAAAATGCCTTTGCCAGCTCTCGACGACAGTCAGTCTGGCAAAACATGCGAAACGTGGGCAAATAATTACAATATAGAGAGACCCACTTGGCATTGCTCGTGTTGTTGTTGTAGTAGTTGTTGTTGCTGTTGCTGTTGTCGTTGTTATAGTTTCTGTTGTTGTAGTTACTGTAATTGTTGTCTATTTGGTGTTGGCTTTTAGCGTAAATGCAAAGTAACAACAACAACAGCAATGAGAGCGGCAAACAAAGCGCATGTTTAACTTGAAATTGTTACACATTTTTGTTGTTACTGTTGCTGTTGTTACTGCAGCAGCAGCAGCAGCAGCAACTGAGCACACGAGCAACCGTCCAGTGACAATCATAATTTTTCATAACTCAACCGGTTTTTCGGCTAGCCCCACTCTGACGTTTTATGTTGGCTTGTTTTTATGCTAGCGGCGGTTTTTAGCTTTTTTATATGCCAACTAAATAACAGTGTGTGTGTGTGTGTGTGTGTGTGTGTGTGTGTGTGTGACGCTGCGCATGCGCACAAGTGTCGTCGGCGTCTGCAAACTGAGTCGACAGCAACTACAGCTACTTACACGTAAGAAATATACATATACATATGTAACCGCTGAGGAAAGTGGCCAGCGGAGGGGGCATGACCAGGGGAGTATCGCTTGGTATGGCGAGAGGGGGTGAGGTGGGGCAGCGGGTCGTTTGTCGTGCTCATTGCACAAAAGAATAATGTGGCATGTGCTCAGCCTGTAATTACCTGTGGCTACACGCACTCGCAGTTATACACTGCAAGAAAATACATACACGTACATATTTATATACTGCATTACTAGTTTCCATTCAGTTGTATTATCATGTTCATTATATTGCAACTTATCATTTCATATAATATATTTCATTGAAATTTATTTCGTATAATATATCATATCAAATTATATGTATTGAGTCTCTTTACATTGTCTCTCATCACACTATTACTATTCATACGATATACCATATAACATTTTTCAAATCATCAAACTATCATATCATACTGTATCATTCCCATCACATTACATATCAAATGATAACATAGTATATCAAATTTTATAGGTAGCATTTATCCACCACGTAGTTTTTTGT
Source organism: Liodrosophila aerea (assembly GCA_035045005.1). NCBI lineage: Eukaryota > Metazoa > Arthropoda > Insecta > Diptera > Drosophilidae > Liodrosophila > Liodrosophila aerea. Next base: position 124,147 of record JAWNNL010000956.1, on the reverse strand, counting down.
CAGTGTAGTCATATAGTACGCGCGTAGTGCGAGTGCTGTGTTTTGGGACTCGATCGCGTAATTAGCCGCATTTTTTGTTTAATTCATGCTGTTCAGCAATGAAGGCCCTTCTCTCAAGGTACTACTAGTATTTTGTTAATAAAAAACATGTTGTTTGCATAATAAATTGTTGTTGTTACTGTTGTTGCTGCTGCTGCTGTTGGTGGGGCAGTTTTTATAGATTTTTGACTGTCAAGGTGAAGTGAGCTGTTAGAAAACTTTAAATACACATGTAACTGGCCAAGACTTAAGTACACACAGAGTAACAAGTGCATGTGCTGCAGTCGAGTGCACTCGATTGCAAGTTAAGCTTTGAGTAAACAGCGTTTGCTTTAGCAAGAGGAGAGCTGTTTGAAAATGAACTCAAGCACACAATACTAAAGGTTAAGTTTATAAAAATACAATACAATAGAAACTTAATTAACCTCTTTTTCACTTTTAAATATAGTATGTAATTACATTGATAGTTTCGTAATATTCTTAGTGATCTCAATACGTAACAGATGTAGTTTGTTGCCTTTGTGTCTGTCCTTTTACTTGGCTTGCAACATTTGTGGCTCATGACATTTGATTTTTATCTATGTGTTTCTTTCTCTGCTTTAGTTTCTGTTTTGCGACCGACATCTGTGAAATGTATACGACAGAGCAGTCTATAATTTTCCAACATTCAAGTGCCCATCATGCCGCAACAGCATGCCACAGTCATTTTTCCATCTCTTGGCTTTTGTGAAAGGAAGTCGCGAGCGGACAGTGGCAGCAGCAGCAATAGCAACAGCAATACACAGCAGCAGCAGCAACAGCCAAAAATGTCGAGGAACTTGGGTCAGTTTTGTTTTTTATTTCTTTGTTGCCCAGTGTGAAAGACAACAAACATGAAAAACTATTGCAGCTGCAATTACTCGCACTTCAAAATGCCAACATTTTGCACAAACAGAATTTTTTCTTTCGACATGTATTTGTTTTCTTCTATTTTCCATTTGCTTTTGCCGTAAAGCTAACAAAACGTGGCAACATCAATCATTTTGGAATTTTTACATTTGCATTTGCATTTGCTTTGCCAGCAGACAACAGTAGCAACAGCAACAGCAGCAGCAGCAACTGGAGCAACAACAAGAGGCATGAAACATAAATTAGCCACAGGGCTTGTGTTTGAGTTTTAATGTTGTGCTTACAGTTACACTGCAATTTGAACGAGTGATAAATGAAAATTACATAAAAATATTGCAACTTTGTTGTCTCATACAGACACAATTAACATTCAACTGTACTCAATTGGAAACTTGGGTAACTTATAAATGGGCGCGTGAAATTTCAAACTAATCAAATGGGCAATTAAATTTTTCCCCCACGGTTGATTTTGTTAGTAGATATTTTATAGAATTCTCTCTACGCTTGAATATCAACTGATCTAATATGTATCCACTATTTCACTCATTATAATTGTTCATTTTGAAATCAATGCAATATCCTATCACATTGCCTTAATTTCATCATCAATAGCAATCAGCTAGACCTTGACTTGGACTTGATATTTGCTGGGATTTACTCGCCATGCTCTCAAAGCAAATGCCAAATGCTAAATGCTAAATGCAAATTTCATATGCAATAAAGCAAAACTCTGCCCACAGTGGAAAAGATGAATGACTCAGCCACTGAACGACAGAGCGGATGTGGTCAATGGGTTTGTATAGGCTTGTCATAAAACTAAGTGTACGTATCTGAGTGTGAGTGCGAGTGTGTGTGGGTGTACGAGTGTGTGTGTGAGTGTAAATACACCTTAAAGGCAAAAATACAAATAACACAACTAAGAGGAGTAGCTAAATGACAAACTGCAGGGTTGGCCAGTTAGGGTGGGCTAGGGGAGGGTTGCCATGGCACAAGTGACTCATGTGACCATAAAATGTAGAAACCCAAAGATTGGCAGCTTACTTGTGGTAGCAAATGTTCAGTGAGGCATGCAGCTTGGTCAGGTGGCAAGTTCACAATAGACTTATTGCTAGGGCTTCTATAAGGCGGAAGGAAGCAGGTGTAGTTATTGCAGAGAGTAAAAGCAAAGAGACTTATCAATACGCAGCTCTTACCTAGTGAGATCTAATAGTTTCCTTGCTTGATCGAGTAATTTCTGGGCTAGTGCTGGGTGGGTTTCTACTACTTTTCGATTCGAAGTTAAGTATGTCAAATACTTAAAAATACATTAGACTTTTAACTTGTATCTAGTAGTTCACTTTCTCAAAGCAAAGTTGATAAGATAGGTTGGTGATAAGCGACTATAGCTCTTGTCATACTACTGATAAAGTGAACAATTCTGAGCCACATTGACCAAAGACCTTGTTGAGTATGTAACTACACATCTCACATGCAAATTATGGCATAATATTATGCTTAAATCAGACTGCCAAGTCTTTTGTTTGGCCAAAGACTGCTAGACGCCTCAATTTGAGATCAAAAGAAGTTCAAGTTGCTGGCAACTCTCAAGTGCGTTGCTCTTAGATCTGCGATAGATCTCTATTCTTTTAAGCTGGTGAAAAGCCTTTTCTTGTTATTTTCCTCAAGCAGCTGCTGACATAACATTTTCGTAATACGCTTTTTTTTCACTTTTTTCGCACATGATTTATGCAAAAAGCAAATGCGTACAACAGGACAGACAGGCTTATCTCAATGAGCTGTTGGCTGCCGATGGCCAATGGTTGAGGAGGCTTGGCTTGGCCTGGCTTGGCTCGGTTCGGCTCGGCTTGGTCTGTTGAGAGGCCACAAACGCATGCCATATTGCGTGTAGCAACAACAACTCTTAGCTGAGATATTGATAGGCGCAATTAATTATACGCGCCTCACACACATTGACAGTAAGCGTTTTGCTTTTGCTCTGTCGCGCGCGGCCCTCACTCTCACGCTGCAGTCTGCTTTGGCGTCGTCGCATCGTATCAATGACCAAATGACATATTAGCCTTCGTCTTAGTGTAAAAAGCTGCGATAACTTTGGCAGACGCACACGCAATGCGCCACAACAACAACACCATCGACACCAACAACAACAACAATGTCTCTAAGAACTGTTGCGACCATAGCTAATCGTTTATTGAACCCACTTTGAAAAGAAAGACTGAAAATAATGCGCATACGCAGCGTGCGCCACACGCATACAACAGTTGCTGTTGTCGGTTGCTCTTGTCTGTGTTGCTGTGCTTGCAGTGGCTGCATTCCCCACTGTGAGCTGGCACCGCTGGCCTGCTGCTAGCGTTGAGTGCTCCAAATTACTACCAAATGATATCGCTGCACCGCCAGGTGACCGTGTGGTGTCCCACAGGGCCAGCGAGCACTGATTAGCATTCAAAGTAAACTTAAGCTATGGCTACACTGCGAGAAATACTAGTCGAATTCGGAATAGTATACATTTAAGTTTAGTTACTTTTTAATTGAAATTATAGCACTATACTATATACATAGTAGAGTATAGCATAGATAAAATGAACAGCTATCTGCTCAGCAGTATAGATGCATTACTGGACAGACAGTTCTACCTAGTTTAGGGCTCTGTTGAGAGTGTATGGATATAGTCAACTCTCAACTGTCAACTGGCGCCATTGACTACACTGCGCTTCCCATGGACTGCAAATGCATGCAACTCCCACGCTATAAAGCAGCTCGTTTAGCGCATTTGTCACGTCTTTCTACTTCTATTTCTTCTGCTTGTTCTCGTTCTTCTTCTTACTGTTCATAGTATTCTTATTGTTGTTGCTGTGTTGTGTTGTGTTGTGTTGTGTTGTGTTGCATCGCTGAAATGTTATTTACGAGCACAGAGCATGTGTTGTCTGATTAGAATAAAGTATGTGCACATTCTTATATGCTCAACAATAGCCAACATTTGTGAGGAGAATCTGATGAAAGGGCGAAGGAGAATACGGTAGGTGAGAAGAAATAGAGGTAATAAGAATTTGAGATTGAGATCAAGCAAAGGTAATTGTAAGCAATAGAATTAGATAAGGGAATAATAAAAATAATTCAAACAACTTTACCTTGCCTTACAACTATTTCAACTATAGTCCCTCTACTTGCCCCAGTTAAACCCAACTCCATGCCTAATTGCGTTTAAAATATTATTGAGCTGTGCACAATGCAATTGACTTAATGCACTTCCTAGGGGATAAACGCAATGTTATTGCAAATAGTCAGTTACTACTGTGCAATCAGCCACAACAACTAACAACACACCAACAGAAATAACAATAACAACAATGCAAACAATAACAACAACAATAACAACACTTATGGCAATGCTATAGAACGAACTTCCACAGAACCCTCTCAACTGATTTGCTAAACAATTACGAGCAGACACACACACATATACACACACACACTCACTCTCTCTGCAAATAGGCTGTACAAGCACTTAAGATAAAAATCTTAATAGAATTGCAAGGCGCATTGCCATACAAATACCAAATACAAAATAATACAAATAAAATCAAAGCAGAGCCAGAGCTGCCAGGCACTCTAATGATATTTATCACTGTATGGTCAGGGGAGATGGGGAAGGATGGGGAGAGGGCGGGTGCATCATCATCATATTTACAAGTTAATATTTGCGCTAACAAGATTTGCCCAAGCAACTATAACAGAGACTGTAGGAATCCCACACAAAAGGATTGCCAGCAGAGAGATAGAGGGCTAGAAAGAAGCCAGAGGGAGAGAGGGGAGGGGGGAGTGAGACATGAGTAGACAAGCGAAATGGTTGTTAAGGCACAAAACATGCAGATTTCATTAAAGATATCGCACAACTCGAAGGGCTCACAGAGCCGCACTTTGCATGTGCTAAGGCTGTCACACAGAGGCTTGCCTAGCGAAGGGATTTGAAGTGAAGTTTCTTACAGTATATTTCATAATATTTTCCGCATTAGAAATTATAAAATTTTATATAAAATTGAATAGCAATATCCATGAATCCCCTTTTAAAACCCTCGTCTACTACGCCTCTGCTTTCAGCTATGCTAAAGCTGAGACTGCTCAGCTTTTGATGCGTAAATGCAGCCTCAATCGAGACCCTTTGCTAGCCCTAATGAAGGACAGACTGTGACTGCGACTGCGACTGTGACTGCGATTGTGACTGTGACTGCTGCTGTGACTCTGCGCCTACTAATAGTTGCCGTAATAAAATGGCAATTAAGTGTATTTATGGCTGCAGCTTTTGGGCACTGGGCATCCTTTGAAGCCAGAGCAATAAAAATACTTGTTTACCCATGTAGCAACAACTTCATATGCCAAAATGCGCAAAGGACAAGGGGGGAGTGCATTTTGGCACATAGTTTTAGGGCCTAGACTTTGGGGCAGGGTCTGTGCTGGGGCTTGTTTATGTTTATTGTCTGCATAAGTTTGTGCTATTTTATAGCTTACACATGTCCAATACTCCCCCTCTCTCTGTCGTGGGCGTTGCTCAGTTTACGTTTATTGATTTTAAGTGTGAGATTATGTTGTGGCATGCAACAGAATGCGGCAGACTTACCTACCATATGCAATGCTTTCGATTCGCCTTGGATGTCAAGTTCATAATCATACCTTCTAAAGAGGCGAAGATCACACTTTGAGCGGGAAAAGAGCTGAGCACTCATGCTGTGTCTGGTAATGGAAGCAATCAGATACGGACTTTCATTCCATCCACTTCTTTTGGACAAAAGGCGGCGTTAAGATTAACGCAAATCAAATCAACAGGCGGCCCCAAGCATATTTAGACATGTTCCGCTTAAATCACAGAGATAGAGCACCCAGAGAGCGACACATTATGACAACTGCAGCCGATTAACAAACTATATTAAAACCATGCCTAATTCGAGCTGAAAAAGAAACTGAAAGGTGGACCTGAGTCAGATCAAAGCAGAAGTTCTAAATGTAATAAATTTTTAGCAATTTATTAACTGAATTTGAAGTGATATTTATTTATAATATGAAGTCATTTGTCTACTTGTGCATCCAGTATATAATTTTATTTTTTTCATAAGTCTAAGAATCGTGCGGGAACAACGGAAATTGCTCCCCCTTCTACTACGTGGGCTATTGATAAGTTCTGTGGAATCGAACGAAACGAAAAAGTGTTGACAAAAAACGTGTTATTAACTGCAATCGATTACTGCAGTGTCTGCTATATACATATGTATTGTATTCCATTCAGCAAGTCAGCGTGTGATGCGTCATGTCTATACATAAAAAAGTTAACAGATCACACGGCGTATGCGTAATGTTTTATTGAGAGCTCTGCTCTCTGTTGACTTTACAGTTCCCCTCCTTTTCGTCTTCGCCTTCGCCTCCTCTGTTTAACTTGTGCTGATCTGACTTTTAGGGGTTCTGAGTTGACAGAAGCGCCGCATTCAGTTGGCACTTTATGTGCCTCAGCTTTATCTGCGCTGTCATTTATGGTTTGTTGAAAAAAGTGTTAGTTATCAACTTTTGTTGTTCACTGTTGTTGTTCGTTTTTGTTGTCATAAGTCGAGAGTTGTTTTCACCTTTTGCGCTCAACTCGTTTAGAAATTAATGCGAATTCGATTTTTGAAATGTGTTTGACGAGTCACAGCAATTTCACAAGAATCTCTGCTCCCAGGCACAACTGTTGTTGCTCAGCCGTTGTGGAACTGTTGAGCAGCAGCGCAGCAGTAGCGCTGCAATATTTGCATATGAATTAGAAAACCCGCTGAGCAACAGAATATATGAACATGCCATGGAACAATGCGCCATATCAAGTTGGCGGCATACAAAAATAACTCTCGTGTCTACACCTTCAACAGCAATAACAACAACAACAACAAGCAGCAGCAGCAGCATAGAAGACAGCACGACTAGCAGCAAACTGGCCCATCAACGCAGCCAGGGGCAAGCATAACAGCAACAACAACACACCAAATGGCAACATTAGCGCAAAAAATGTAAAGAAAAAATCCTGGAAAGCTACAGTCGTCTGCAGCAGACAGTAGGAGACCCTGTACTGTGCTTTGCCTCGGTCGTCGATAGCATATTAATGAATTAATGCGGATATATGTACATAGCTTTAGCCTTGACTCATTATTGCAGTGTATAGTTTAAACTTTAAACCTAAAAGATTTCAAATAATACCAAATATATTTTCGTATAATTTATAAACATTGTTTGGCCGTGCTTCGATTAAATTTCTTTAAACTGGCCAAATTGACTTATGATTAGTCTGCTAAATTCAATTTACTCTAATGTGTGTCATAAAGAAAACAGTGAAACGATACGTTACCAAGATGCCTGATCACTTATAGTAATACCCTTGCCCATATCCTTACACACATCACAATTACCCCAACCTAACCCTCAGGCTCAGTTATAACCTTCGCATTTCGTTTGCCTGTTCCTCACAAATGCCAATTACACAATCTGAATAGACCCTTTTGCATTATTTTTATAGTACAGGGTCTAAAAAAATTCAGCGGCGCAACAATTTGAATTTGATTTTGTTGTGCGACACTCACACACATACACACTAATATAGATGAGAAACACGTTTATCGTATATATTTATTTTGTTTCGGTTTTTTGGGCATTTTAATATGCATACAATAACAACAAGTCCAGAAGAGACAGACATTACATTAGCCAGGTCTCTCTCTGTCCGTCTCTGTGGGTCTGGTCTGGCCAGATCTCTGGCCTGGTCTGGCCAATGACTTCAAAAAAAAAAAAAAAACATGTGTTGATTAACATAAATGATTTCTGTCGCGCTGTCTTCCCTCTGTCTCTAGCTATACTTTTTTTTCTCTTTTTGGGAAATCTTTATTTGCTATTTGGTGTCAAAATGCGAATAGCTTAAGCGTTTGTTGGCTGTGACATCAGGCAGCTGGCAAATATTTATTGATTTAATTGGCATATTTGTTAATCCAGCTTTTGCTGTAAATAACGTTTGACTTTGCGACAAACTTGCGAAAGCTTTCGAGCTTAAGTCATCGTTATAACAGTGTTAATGTAAACAACAACAAAATACAAGCTATGACAGAAATCTATAAAAACTCTATTTCAAAGAAAGAGAATTTCACTTAAAATAAATACTTTAAAAATTACTAGTATCGTCTAAAGAAAGTGATATCTGTTAAAAGTTTTTCTCTCCTTTAGTTTTTTTTTGTCATTTTTTAAGTCTTTAGATTTTTAATTAAGTTACAAATATTTGAAGATTATCTCAGATTACTTACCTTTTATCACTTTTGCAACTTTTATGCAGATTTAGCAGCTACCAACTGCAAAGAGAAGGAGTTAAAAACAGTTTTTTAGTGAAAAGTTGTGACATAAATGCGAAATTTGAACTTAATTCAAGCCAAAACAAAAGAAAATATCAAATTAATTCACACTATGCTTAATTAAAAATCTCTCAATCGTTTGCCAAAGACTCGTGTTGATAAATATTTGGTCATAAATCTAAACAGGTGTTGAGTATAAAGATATTATTTTCGCTGCGATTCGTTTGGAGTTAGATTGATAGAATAGCTAAAACTGTAGATGGATGATTGCCAAATGTATCATCCGGCATTGTTAGAGCTCGAATTATGTATTTTTTTGCTTTTTGCAATTCAATCAGCTCGACATTGGAATCAGGCAACGGAACCAGACGTCATTTGAAATACAAATCGTATACATGCACTCACATCAGGTTTCGCCCCATGGTCAGCAGAGACTGACCAGATCGTCTGGCACTCTGTCAGATTGTCTGACACTCTGTCAGTAGAATTTCTAAACTGGTTGAGGTCGCTACGCTTGTTTGGTACATACATACTTTTAGTATATACTAAATGCAACTACATGGCATGACAACATTCCAGTAGGTGCTGAATTCAACTGTTTTTACTTTCAAATGCCGCAGAATGCACAGAGAGAAAATTATAGAGAAATTTTATTTTAGCTCGGAAAAGAAGAAAAAAATTATAATTTCATTTTACTCCAACAAATTTTGCTAGCTTTTATAGTTATTTAATTTTTTTTTTTTGCTTTTATTATTAAATTATTTTAGACTTTGTGGACACTTTAGAATGTTTTGTTTCAGTGTAGGTGCTACTGTGGTAGCTCTAGATAATTTGCGTGTGTTAATTGAGACTAAATGGTTTCTCAGTCAGGGAGATCGACGGGATGGCGGCCCTAACGCTTTGATTAATTATGGACAGCTCGTCATAATTTACATTGCAATGGAACTCAGTCAGTCAGATAGACAGACAGACAGACAGACTGACAGCTGGCACTGTTAATTCGCTGTAATTGTGAGAAGACAGACAAAGACAAAGAGGAAGAGAGTGGGGGGAGGGGGCTTGTTGCCGTTGGCATGCAAGAATTCAATTAGGCGAAGATGGGAAAGACATGTTGCACAATGCATGGGGATTGGGATTATATTTGAGGTATGGGATTGTACAGAAAATGAAAGCCCACAACATAAAAGCTGAGCTGTTATTTTAACCCAGAAAATGAAATGAAACGAAACAGTTGACAAATCATCATCAGATTTACTTTTCAAGAATTAATCCCAGCAAAATGCCAACTCATGCCCTAATCAAAAGTAAGAGTAAAGAAATTGTTAATAGCCAAAGCTGAAGCAGCGACTCAGAGGGAGGCAGACAGACAGCTCTAAGAAAATACAAAATGTAAATACAATCAACAATGAAAACAAATACAAGTCAATTTTGCCTGCGCATTAATCCATTTTCTTTCTAATTTTCGCCATGGAGCATAGAGAGGGAACCCAGAGGCGCAGCATTAGTGGGTGAGGGGAAGGGACGAGGAATAGGAAGAGTAACGCTTGCGTGCCTGTAGCTTATTGATCAGCGCCACGTGATCGAATCAGCAGCAGTTGCAGTTACCACAGCAGCAACAGTTGCAACTACTGACACACCTAGCGACTGCAACGGCAACTGTTGCAATTGTGCACTGAGGGAAAACGTTGAGCTCAGTATAAATGAAATTGAAGGAAATACATTGAGAAAAACTTGGACTTCATTTAGATTTTTGCTATATATTTTTATATATTTATATAATTTGAGAATATTGTCAAAATTCTACTGATTATGGATTGTGTTAGTTTGCACCTCTCGTATTCAGTCGTATTTCTCTCAGTGTGACAATATAATGAGCAGTCTGCAAAACTTCAATTGTAGCTGCAACTTCAACTGCAACCGCACAGATAAGACAATTGTGTGGGTGCCCCACATGAATTCGGATTTGAAGCCACCTGCATTCGCCATTCGCTCAGCAAATTTTTCGAAAGCCTGCCAATCAGAGACAGAGAGACACACAGCGTGTGACTGCCAAAATGTTTAGTGTCCACACACACAGGCACACACGACTCTTTGTTATGCATTTCAAATGCAAATTGGTTTTGAAAGGTAATTGATCCCACAATCAAACAGAATAATTCTGTCTCTGCTTGAGACTTTCAAAAAACTGCACAGTGAAAAATCATACATATATTCGTAGTGCATACAGTTAGTGAACTGATTTTGTATGCCTGACAGGAAAACTGAGACAATTTTTGGTTTAAACAAACTTTGCACACGCCATTGCATATTTATAACTTTGAACTTGACGAAGGGGGCAGAAAAGACACTCTCAGACATTGAGTTTTTTATGGCCAGCTCTTGGCTTCTTCTCCTGTATGTTTCCTCCATTTTTATTACTCTTCTTCTTTTTGTTGTTGATATGACAGCGTTAATTGATTTCGTTTCGTTTTCATTTACATTTTCCCCTTCGAACCGGGCTTTTCTTCTGCTAACAGAAGAATTCATCACAGCTTAGTTCTCGTTTTGTGTAATCGGGTTAAATGCTTCATTACCCATGCAGGCAAGCGTTACAAATTAACCCAGTTATTTATGATTGTTTGGTCTTCAATTTGTGTATACGAGAATAAACCTAGAAATACTTAGCTACATGAGAGAAACTCTACTTTACTTTGCTTTGCAGCTGGGGGCATAAAAAGGTGCTAAAGACTTTTACATTGTGTGTAGAAATCAGCTGCGGCCTTACAGTAGGTCTGTTAAGTTGAATCAAGAAACAAAGTAAATATGATTTTAGCAGCCAAGTCAATTGATCTTACATGGAGCTTGTTTAAACAAGTTGAAATGTTACTTTAATATATGGAATATTTATAAATAGAAACTACATTAAGTTTCTTTTTATTCAACTTAAAATAGTTATAGTTTCTTTTATGTCTAATATTTAGCATTTAAAGCATTCATAGTTTTCATTTTGAATTCTCACAAATAATATTCACTAGTTACTTTATAATGAGCACAATCTAGTTGGCATTTTCTATTCGGGTAGTCAACTCCCCTAGGAGCGTCTAAGTCTAAAAAAAGAAAATAGAAAATATCATGTAAATTGCATAATCATTGGGCAACTGGTCAACTTGGTCAGCTGGGAGCTGGGCAACTTGCCCAGATAGACACTACGGCCACAACGATATTCTTGGCTCTGAGGGGAAACAAGTTTTTCGGAGTTTCAAGCTAAAGTTGCTCCATTTTTTTCTTCTCTCCTACAAGCCTTCTACTGCTTTGGTAATTGGCCAGGCAATTGCCATTTGCAATTTGCAATTGTGTTGCTCCATCAGATTGATGCCTCAGTTTGATAATGGCCAATGCCAAGGCATGCAATTTTAACGGTTATAAAGAGGGAGCAAAAGACAGCAGGACAGGAGAGAGGGGGAGGTGAGATGCCTGCTAATGTGTTGATGATAATTTGCAGTAGCCAAAGACTAAAGGTGCCCCATAAAAAAAGGGGGAAACTTCAAGCTTGCCTCCATAAAACTTGCTGCACTTGAATTGCCGTAGTATATATTTTTTATCATTTTATTTTTATGCTGAATTTACATTTATTTATAGACCTGTAAAAAATACAACGCATAGAAAATTTATCGTATTGTACGCCTCGCAATAGGCGTCATAAAATTAGCAGCGAAAAAACAAAGTGTTATGTGCGACAATTGCTCGGACGGCAATTAGGCGCATTTTGTTGTCGACAGAGTGACGGCCCCCTCCCCTGTGACCCCCTCTCCAATGAACGGCTTTGTGGCGATTGCATTGAAAAAGCCAAAATTGTGCAATAACAATTTCGAGTTGCACAAAAATGCGACAACAATGCACAATGCAGTCAGTGTGTGTTGGCTTGACCCAGTGGGAAACATAAGCGTGTCTAATGGAAGTGATAAAAGCAGGGGACTACAGGTGGGAGAAGGTGGACTTATGGCTTATGGAATGTCCTAAGCTTGTGATATGCAATGAGCCAAGTCATCAGCTATCAATCATTATACTCAATTAATACTATTCACCACACAAAGTCCCACTGGGTATTTGCTAGATAGTGGCGCAACTGTAGGGGGACTGCAGCTCCTTCTAACTGTGTAGTGGGTGGTTAGCAATAAGACAACGTCAACTGAAATGTGTTTCACACAGTTCATTAAGAGAAACAAATAAATAAATAAAACTTTAATTGTGAAATCGTTTTGATGAAACGAAACGGAACAACAACATTGTCAACGGGCTCAAGAAACGAGTGCAACAATAACAAAGTGGTAACAACAACAACTACAACAAGAGGCGACAATTTGTGACACTTATGGCCAAAGCCTAATGAAGGTTAATGGACAGCCAAAAGAAAAATAATAATAGTAATAGTAATAACAACACAAATGCAGCTGAAAAGTCGTCTAAACTCAGGCCAAAGCTAAGGGGGAGTTGTGTGAGTAATGCACAAGATATGTATGCAAGTATGTACGTATGTATATGTGTACATATGTACATACATACATACATATATGCAGAGTTAATAAATCGATCGAATTTCATTAATTGTAAACTAAACTGGAAACCAAAGAGTTGGCTTTGGTTTGGCTTTATAGCATGAGGAAGCAACAACAATCATGCGGAAAAACTTGCCAACTCTTTGACTGTAGTTGGCAACGCGAGCGACAACGTTGCAACGTGCAACGTGGCGTGGCAAGGCTTGTCTGGGGCATAGCTCTAACCATAGATGTACGCATTGGCATGCGTGCAACACAGCTGCAGCATAGCTAAACATACAGATACACTAACAGATGCAGATACAGATACATTCACAGTTGCAGATACAGATACAGATACAGATACTTGGTGACACCGTGGTGGACAGTGTTGTGGCATTGTTGATGGCTTGACTGTTAACTGACGACGTTAATTTCACTTTAACAAACATTTCGCTTGTCTCAACCGCAACTCTATGATGCCATGGGGGCGCGTTGCGAGGGGCAATCGAAGACTTTTGCGGCTTTCCGTCTGTCTGACTGTCTGTCTGTCAGTCGTCTGATAGATCATATAGAAATGTGTTGCATTTTTAATCAAAACGATCGATCAAACGGTAGTTTTTATGTGTGCCTCTTCCCTGAGACATACACACACTCACACACACACACGCACACACATTCATATTTATGTATGGTACGCACATATGGCGCTCACTGTCTGTTTGTCTGACGTTTGTTTGTCTCTCTGTTCATGCGTCTGTCAGTCTGTCTGTCTGTCTGTTTGTTTCTTGGTTTGTTTATCTAACCGGGTTGCCTGTCGCTAGCTCCCTCTTTCCTTTTCTCTCCCTGTTTCTCACTTGCTCCCACTCCCACTGTCTGTCGCATCGCCTGTCATACGATATGGCCATGCCTCTGCTGCTGCATTTGTTTTTCTGCCTGCAATTCCATTTCGGATTTTGATCGATTGCCGTTTTTTTCTTCGTTTTTGATTTTTCGAAATATTATTTTGAACATTGGATATTCCATTGCTAGGTCCCTATAAAGAGTCTCAATTACGGCTTTATTTGTGCCCTGGAAATATGAGCATGCAGCTGTCCCTAAATAGTTGGATCGCTTACACTGCCAAAAATATATAGCTAGTTGTAGGTAAATATAAAGTAAATTCGATTCGATACAGCACAAACTACGCTCAAAAGTGGGTAACCACGGGTGTTCATACTATCGAGTGTTCACTCTTTCGAGCAAACATGGTAAATCTCACTGAATATGTATAATATTGAGTTGAAATATTACTTATTATTGCCATAATTTTAGTAATACAGTAGAGTCCGGTTATAGCGACTTTCAAGGGACCGACGATTTTACGTCGTTATACCCGGACGACGCATTAACCAAAAGGAGCAAAAAAAATTTTTTTTTTTGTTTATTTTAGGGTTGCCATGTTTGTAATAGGTTTTAAAATAAAACAAATTAATTTTTTAATCAAAACAAAAAATTTTATAAATTCAATTCAATAACATAGGTTTTTAGTCGTATACATATGCATTATTCAGAAGCTCACTATGGCGCATTTTGCGCAATAACTCACATTTGGTGAATTTACGCATTCAGTTTTACTTGAAAAAAATCAGAAAAAACTAGAAATATAACGGGACATCTCATGGAATAGGCTATGAGGTCTGCACACGCACGCTGTTAACATTTGTGTGACGTCGGTATTGCACTTCGACTCTCTCTCTCTCTTTCTCTCAGCAGCGTTGCTAAGGCGACAACTAAAACTAAGAGAGAGTAGAGTCGCTGCTACACACACAATCCGATCACTGATAGATACATACATTTCTAACAGCGTCGTTTGATGCTTAAATTTGGCATTATTTCGCTGTATTTTTTTTCGGTACGTCGCAATATCCGGTTGAATTGTGAAAAATCCCGTCTGTATAGGCGGTTTGTCGCTAAAAGCGGAAACGTACTAAGCGGAGTCCCTTTCATATAAGTTTGTATGGGGACCAACCAAGCCATCGAGTTTTCGTCACAATAACCGGACGGACGCTTTAAGCAGAGTCGTTATAGCCGGACTCTACTGTATTGTGTTTCGCTTTATACACATGGATTTCTTACAGTGTACATTAGCAATTTCAGCCGGCTGGCAACCCTTAACCTCTGGCGTGCATAGCCCTGCTGCCCCTGGTGCAACCTTGAAGCCGCAGAGCACACATAAAACCCATTAACGCCTTCTAAACAAAGAACCTTTGGGGGCATTTGCCGCCTGCCCAAAGAAGTAGCTGAAGGGGAGGCGGCGGGGAAGCTGTTGTCTCTGTTGGAATTGTAGTTGGAGTATTTACCAACATCATTACGATGAGACTGCATATTTTCACAAGAACTATTACAGCAACTAAACAAAATTATACAATGTAAATGCGGCATGTGGCAGGGGGGTCTGGGGCATGCAGCACGAAACCGTAAGGGATTCTCCACCCACTGCCAATGTTTGGAGAGGGAACGAGAGGAGGCAGAATAGAGAAATGTATCTTTTGTGCTAGATGGAGATGGAGATACGAATGTATCTTTTAAATTTTCTAAGAAGCATTTAATGCCCTCACACACGCCGACGCCAGCAAGGCGGGGCATGCGTGTTGTTGTTGTTGTTGCTTCATCGCCTTCTTCTTATGTTGTTGCTGTTGTTGTTGCAGACTTTGTAATTTCAGCTTTTGTTGCAAGAGTCTGCTGTCTGCTGTCTGTTGCAAGTGTGACTATTAAATTGGCGGCGGTAATTTTAGGTTATTTCTCTTTCTGATGCAAGTTGCAAGCCCAAAAACTTAAACACACAGACAACATGACTGCACGCAAAAGGCGACGCGCCGCCTGCAGCAGCAACAGTTGCAACAACAGCAACTGCAACTGCAACTTGGCTTGGGCTTGGCTGGACCACACAGCCCTGAGCTCAGACTGTGACTCGTCGCTTTGGGTTTGTTTGCCTTTACTGAAATTAACTCGATTGTGTGTGCGAGTGTGTATGCGAGTGAGTGTGCGAGTGTATGAGTGTGTGTGTGTGTGTGAGTGTGTGAGAGAGGGGGAGTCATTATGCAATCGCACCCGCGGCACATATGAAAAGCGAGTCTGTGCCAGCAGAGTTTTCTCAATTCTCAATTGAAATTGAACAACGAAACTTTTTGTGACTAGCTTTGATACACTGACAGAAAGGCTGGGCATACAAATGCAGAGAATTGCACTTAATGTATTTATACATAATAATGTAGATATCATATAATATAATAATAATAATAATTATAATGATTAAGACAATAATAATAGATCTCATTTTATTTTCTCCCTCTTGAAACTCACATCGAATTTTGAGCAGTGTCTTGGCACGGTCAGTGGGCCACCCAAAGTTTAATTACCCATGGCTCGTATGTTGTAATTAAAACAGGTTTTACTGTTCTGCTCTTAATCTTCCCTCTGAGTATCTTCAGCAAATCTGATAAGCACTACCTACGCGCTGTTCTTGCGGCATTCTAGACTGTCACACCGTGTTGCAAGCTGCACGTTGCGCGTTGCACGTTTCACGCTGCACGCTGCTTGTTGCAAGTTGCCAGTTGCAGACTCTTGAAACTGTCGCTGCTGTCAGACATTTGCCCACACGCTTCGCTGCACATGTAAAGCAGCTTTGGCGACTGTCAGAGCTATTTATTTAGTGCCTGTCCAAAGAGGCTCCAAACTGACAAATCAATAGCCAGAAACCGTAGGCCGATATCCCCTCCCTCCCGCCACACCACTTCACCCCAACAGACTCCAGTTCTAGCGATCAAGTGTAGGCATTAACTACGTATACTGCTGACACTTTTCAAATCTGTCACACGCTGTAATAAGCCAAGGAGTACAGTGGAAAAAACAGCAGTGAAAAGCTCAAAGGAGTAAAAAATTATTCAATTCATTATGAGTATTATATTTTATTCATTTCGAATATAACGAATATAACAATTGTTTGAAATCACGCTCGGATTCTTAACTTTATACATAATTTTCTCTTCTGATATTTTTTCAGTGTACGCTCAAGTCTACCATTCTTTTTTCAACACTCTATCTGCTAAGCATCATCACATCATATTTTAAAGATTTCTTTCAGTGTACTTCTTACATACTACATATCTCTTTCTCAAACGACATTGCAACACAATCTCAAGAATCTTTCGCGTGGGCAACTTAATTAATTTAAAAGACATTTTTATAGATACTTTTTATTTTTCGCCAAAAATAGTAAAAAACGATAAACGTTTTGTACATTTGATGAGTTCAGAAGAAAGAAAAAACGCCCATAAAAAGTGTATAGTAATGCTGAAATGGAAACAAGATAAAAGACACACCGCCATGAGCTAGTTACAGCTTAATGGGGCAAGTCCAACGATATAATAATAGATTTTAAAAGCGGTAGCCATAAAAGCTGAGACGTGAGTGAGGGCAACGCTTATAACAATGATGATGATGCAAAAGGTCAAGGACTGAGCAAAGGTCTGTAGTAACAAATCTAATGCCGAAAATTAAACGGAAATGGGTCAGATCTAGATTGAAGTTACCTTGGGGTAAAGAGAAGAGTTTACTACTGAATGAAACTCAACTGAATATGTAGATTATTGAGAAGACAAACTATAATTTGCTGAAGGAAATTATTGAATTTATTTCATTAATATCAGCTCAGCTCACATCACATCATTTTCACTTTCCCTCTTTCTGCCATATTTATACATCTTTCCAATTCTCTAACCGAAATAATTGGCCTCATATAAGCCTCTGCACAGAACTCATACAACTTCTTTGATTTGCTTGATTGCAAATTGAAATCGAAGTCAGCGAAGCCAAGAGCTTTGCGAATCAGAGGAAAATTCATTTGATTTAAATTTTATGCGCTTTGCTGCTTGTTGTCTGCTTTCATTTCAATTGCGCATTCTGAATTTATTAATGCACTGAAAGTTGAATAAAAAAATGCCAAGCTGAATGCCAAATCAAATTTATGCGATTTGAAATGCGCCACAACAAACTCAAAACAAAGCCCAAGCCCAGGTCTATGCCAATGCCAAAACCATTTTGCCTGGCGATGCCAATTCCCATTCCCATTCCGTATACCATTCCAGATGCTCCTCCATGCAAATTTTTGTTGCTTGTCTTGAGCCACTTGAATCGAGTCGATGCAATGAGATACAATGTTGCTGATGTGCTGCTGCTGCTGCTGTTGTTGTCAGTCACCAACTTGCAACAGGCACAAGCCAAAAGCAAGAGTAAGAGTGCTGCAGTCGAGCATAGACGACTTGCTAAACAATTACTAAGTATTGATAAAGACTTTGATATAGTAAATATACTGATATATTTTCAATGAAATGAATATAATTGAAAGTGTTTTTTTTTTTCACAATATGTATACTCTATTAGTCTTCTACAGGGTATAACGAGTCATAAGTACATTTGGTTTGTGCAATTGTAGATCTGTTGCTTTGGCCAGATTTTGAGGCTGCCATTGCTGTGGCTTATCTTGTCACAACACCCATAGAGCCAGATACTGGGAATAGTCTGTCCATCGTCACTGTCCCCACTCCCCGTTCCTCGCTCCCCAATCTCCCGCGACGAATTGACGTATGTTTGGGGCACGCTCTCAATGGGGCACTGAGAGAATGCGACGAGCGATGGACTGAAGGAAGTGATCTCATCGTAAATTACAAATTACACAGAGTCACGATATCAATTTCAGATACACTCGTGTACGCTCGTGTTTCTGCTGCTGTTTTGTTGTTATAATTAAATTGTCGCTATTCTGTTTTAGATTTTTGCGAGCGAGAAAACAAAATGAAATACAGCAAATGCTGTGCCATGGCAATTGATTAATGTCTTTCAAGCAAAAAACAGAAGAAACCACAATGAATTCAAATTGAAAATGGAATTTTGGTTTTCGGTTTTTGTGCTTGGTAGCCGCGACATTCAACATTTACATAACCACAGATAGATTTGAGGGTCAAACACCTACAACAGAGCAGATCAGAGAAGAAAGAAGTTGTAGATTCTTTTTTGTGCCGAGAACAAGTTCATTAGGCAGCACAGCACAGCACAGCAACGACAACGATTCTTTCATCTCTGGTGGTGGTGGTGTTCCAACTGGCGAAAGGTGACCCACATGCGGTGAAAGCCCCGACATTAGCCGACTTAAAATGCGCCTTTAATCAGCAAAGAGCTGCGGCGGTCTTTGCCTTTGCCTAACAGAAATATTTCATTGAAAATGTATATTTTCCCAAAGTGCATGGTCATGCCATAAGTCGTACGCTAATAACTAAACTAGCTGACCTATATAGTATGTGTATGTCTTCCCGTCTGACTGTCTGTTGCATGTAGAACTAGACACCGCCCCACCCACACAGACAGTGAGAAACACACACAATACATGGCTATTTTAATTGAAATTTAATTTGTTGCCCAATCAAAAACAACAACAGCACTGCTGACGTACTATATTACAAGCTGAAATCATGCCCGATACTTGTGGGTGTAGGGTTGCAATGAGTTTCTGCCCAAGATACAAAATTTTGAAAAATTCCTAAAACATTTACTTACAGTGGCTTCAGATTCTAAATACAAGAGATGCAATGCTTATATTAGACAAATGCTTTATATATGATCTTTTGAAATATTGAAGAAATTAGTTTAAAACTGTATAATTTTCATTTTAATTGTATAAAAACATAATTTCAATTAGATACTTATAATAAAAATGTAAGCAACACTCGACTACAGCAACCTCTCTGCTAGCACACTCTACCAGAGCGCACTCACTTGCTTGGCATTGCCATCCGGCACGTTTCATTTATGTTTCTAGTTCTCGGAAGCAGCTTTTGGCAACGGAACCAGTTCCTCCACCCACTGCCACTTCCACTTCCACATGCAGTTGGCACGTCCCTAGCCCCACTGTCACACCGTCCTTATCTGGTGTCGCTTATCTGCCACTGACGCAATCGAAAATCAATAATTTACGCATATAAACATAACAAAAGCGACTCATCGTTTCCCCCCAGTTGCGATCAGTTCAGTTCAGTTCAGTTCAGCTTGGGCTTCCGCATGCGCATCCATTAATCATTTTGCTGCACATTTATCTGGTTTTTGGTCTTTCGGCAATTTGTTTACCATAATTGTTGACATTCGGCTAAGTGCATAAATTTTAATCTCACTTTGGCTGGAAAAGCCATTGCCAAATATTCATCGAATGAACAAATATTATTCGTATAAACAAATATTTATTGATTCAAATGCAGTGTATTTGCAATTGCAACGCAGCTTTAATTAATAAAGCAAATATTTTGCTATTTGCCTTGTGTGCATAAAAAGCCAAAAGCAATAAGCCAGGCTTATGCAACATGCAAGTCCAACAGCAACAACAACAGCAATGACAATGCCAACGCCTGTCATAAATTTACAGTTTGCCATGCGCACAGTTTTATTCGTTTTTCTCCAAAATTTTCTAACAAATTCTGTCTTGAAACACAGAATTCGTTAAATATTTGCATGCACAAGTGTTTTGCTCTCAGCTTTATTATCTGTGCCACGTTCAGTAGGTGGCATGCCACAAGATAATAAAGCCAAACTATGCCGAATTTCGCAATTGCTTAATATTTTATGCCCAAATATCTGCTATAGCTTAGGTGGGGTATATAGATCGAAGCGAATATGCTAATCATTAAAAAAGTTAAACAACTTTGATATCTGAATATTATTATTATTATTATTATTATTATAAATGTCTATTTTTATTTTTGATGAATTAATGTATTTATATTTAGACGTATTTTTTTCTTAAATTTAGTGTTTTATTTACTGTTTTTTTAGTTGATAGTTCTGTTTTCAAACCCAACAAATATACCCTGTTTTAGGGTATTACAAAAGTATGCTCGTGTGCATTTCGTCTGTCAGTGCCTGAGGTTCGAGTTATGTCACCTGGGCAATGGGCAATGGGCATGGCTTGTGCACCTGGACCAGGCACGGCGTCACTTTTGACGTCTTGCAGACATAAACAACAGCAGCAGCAGCAGCAACAACTACAACAACAATGCTCATGTTGCACTTGTTGTTGCCACTGGTAATGTGAGCCGTAAGAGAAGCAAGTTGCAGGGCAAGTGCAACCTGTTGGATGCGCTAAGCATTTTTGCATAGTTGTCTGTTGTTGCTGCACTTTGTTAAAGCTTTTTGTTTCAACTGCAATGTGACCTTCAGTATTTTGTAACTATGATAATTTACATGGCAAAAACACACGCAAGAGGCAAGTGGAGACAAAGGCAAACAAAGCCATCCTAAGAGCGATGCCGAGACCAGGGACAAGGTCAACTGCATATAAATTTATATAGAGTTTTATGTGCATTACAAATCAATATAAATCGAAGAGTTATAAAAAGCTGAGCAGACCATAAATAAAAGTCCCAAAACACAATGAAATGTCTCAAGATGCCAGCCAGCCACAATGCCAAGCAAAACTGGAAAGAAAAAACTCAGTGTTTCGGGTGAATGGCACAAAAGATGCCGTAAAGCTGGAGCTGAGAGCTGGGAAGCTGTGGCCGAGGTGGTCACAACACTTGGCTACACTCAAAGAAAAATTAAGTAAACAACGGAAAACTAATAAATAGCAAAGGTTCAATAGAGTCATAACCATCTCAAAAGTTGATAAAAATATAACATATATACATATATATAAGTAGCTATCAATCTGTTTTTTAAGTTGAATATTTTCTCTTTAATATTCATATAAATATATTGATATTGACTTCAATTTGCCTTCAATCTCACATATGTATGTGACAACTTTTCTCTCAGTGCTAGAGTTTCTTGTGACTGCTGCTGCTGCGGTGGGGCCAACGCATTGATAACTGCAGCAGCAGCAGCAGCAGCAGCGAGATGCTCTCTGCCAGGCACATAAATCTTTTCACACCCGGTTCACAGCCTCCGCCTCAGAGCTACAGTGAGTGTGCAAAGTGCATGTACTTCTTTTTTTACTTTGTTGAAATTTGAGCTACGCATGCGACGCTCGAGCTCAGCTCAGCTAATTACTAGACCAAAAACCGAGAAATAATTCTAAAAAATAAAAAAACACACCACGTAGTTGTGTGTATGTTTATCGCAAGTCATAACTCACAGCAACAACAATAATACTAGAGATATTTTTCTGGTTTTTTAATTGGCAGAAACGTAGTGGCAATGATATCATATGCTTAGTCTCTATACTATAAGCAGTAATAATTTATTTTTAGCCAAATTGACGCAGATAAAAAGTGTATGACTGAGGCAGGCAGCAAATCGAAGCCAGAAAGAGAGTGGGAGCGAGCTGATTGCTGTTATCAAATGTATGCCCGTTGATTTGCAGCTCATTTGTTGACTAGTAGTATAACTGATTACAGAAACAGTGCGAAAGTTCAATGTCATTTCGAAAATGCCAATGAAAATATTTTATAGACAAGAGCCATAAAACACACTTGTGCTCAATTTCAATTTCACTTTCGCTTAGTTGCTTTATAACTTTATAAATTGCAAACTCACCTCGTGCACAAATACAAATTTTTACTTTGTACCACGTTGCGTATGATTGACGTGCGCCCAGGGCAGCAAAATCTACAACAATAATTGGCCGCCTGCTGTAAAAATGTGAAATGCACTTTTTTAATCCATTCGGAAAAATCGTTTCGGATCTGTAATGAAAACAAAAAGAGCAGAGCAACAAATAAAATTAATTGTGATTTCGATTTTGCTATTACTAAATTAAATTGTTTACATTTTGTTGTTAGTTTTTGTGTCTGTTGGAAAACGCATCGTGTCGTCTGGCAATCAACGTGCACAGCTGGAAACTTCTGCCTTTTGTCTAAACAAGAAACGAAAATATTTGAGATATTTTCTTGTGTAATTCTTCTTTATGTATGATGCTGCAACATTTATTTCTTATGTTAAAAATAAAACAATATGATGAGCAAACTAAGCACAGGTCAAATTTATGATTTGAACAAATTATTTTTAATGGCGAGCTCGTGTATTCAGATAAGAAACACATTTTATTGAAGTAGAGAGAGTGCACTGAGCAAAATATTGCTAGTCTGAATTTAAAATTTGTCAAATTTAAACTTGGAATTCTAAAAAGCAACTTTGTTACATTTAATATAAATTTTAATTATCTAAATATTATTCTGAATAATTTAAAGAATAGCAATGACTTTGAAACAGAGGAGTATATAAGATCTGAACATTCATAATACGACAAAGTCGGAAAGGCTTCAGTAGGAGACCCCGTACCATAGAGTGCATGCTTACTGGTGCACACACCTAATAGAACCTTATGTACTTTTCAAGGTATGGGCTCAAAAATACCCATATAAAGTGTTTATGAGGTCCTCTTTATCTCCGTTATAATTTTTAATCATACTTATATGTACGTCCATATAATCAATTAAGAGTTCTCTTTTTGAATATATTAACGAAACCAAGTACTAGCATTACATTTATTAATTGTTATTGTTATACGCGTAAAACTCTAAATTTAAAACTTACACCTATTTATTTTACCTCACCAAAAACACACCAAGTTTTTCTCTTAGTACTGCTATGCACTCAATGCTTATCAAATTCTAATTTCTTCCATTGAATGCGGATTGGACTATGTGGTAACTGAATACTCGAAACTCTAGCCAGATTCACCCACATTTGCGAAATGCAATTATAAAATGTGAATCGTCACAATGTGAAATTCAATCTAGCCAAAGTCGTGTTGAGTCGAGTTTATGAGTAATACAAACAATTCTATAGCCTTGACTTAATTTGCAGTGTCTCATTTTACTTTGAAAGTTGCAACGAAAACAGAAATTCACACGCTGAGAGAGAGGAAAAGAGTGCGAGAGCGACAGACAAACAATATGTGGCAGCAGCAACCCCATTCTACACTTTATATATAATATGTACATTTCTTATACATATACATTCAATGTCAATACTGATATAGAGATATACGTAGGGAGAGCGGGGTGTAGTAGGAAGTCATGGCTCGTACCAGCGTTTGTTGTCCCACAATAAATCACTTAATAGCTGTCTGTTTAAGGCGCCATAAATTCTTAAAAAAATCCAAAAAAAAAAAAAGCCAAAACCATATCCGACTCCAAAAAGGTTCTAACACCTCTCTAACTCCAGCATTGCTATGGAGCTGCAATCAACACACCGTTTTATAATTTATGCGATCTGGAGGCATAAACGCTTTGATATCAACAACAAAAAAGTAAAAAAGAGAATTTGTTGATGCCGCCGCCACCAGGGCAAATGAGTTATAGCCATTTCAATATCCGCCAAAACCGAATTGTCCAACTAAATCCCGGCTATCTTGGGTATTTTATTAAATACACTAGCTAAGGGTATGTTAAATATGGTACAAGTGTTGTCATGAGATTAGAATTGAGTGGAGACTCCTGTTAACTATTTTGTTCATTTCTATTTGTGTAAGCTTTAATACCACATACATAGTTACAGCATATAGAAAGGGTATGAATTGTGCTACTTTTTGTTGTGGAATTTTCACTCTATACACACTTTATAATTCTGCTCTTCGATGTGAATTCAGTTCGCCGTTTCCTGTTGCTTCAAACACAATTAAAGTTATGGCCCAGACGCCTGCAGCAGGTAGAATCACACGGATACCAAAGTATCTACAACTATACTGCTAGCAGAGCCAACTTTAGCCAGGTGTCTCTTGCAATTCGTAATTTGCATAAAAATTATAATAATTACAATAAACTAAACAAGAGGCACTAACAAATCACATGCAAGATTAGCTCACCGTTTGTGCATTAGCATTTTAAAAAGATTCCAAAACGACTCCAAAACGCAGAGAAAATAACCATAATCTATGGCTAAGCTGGCGATAATCGAAGAAGCAAATTGAATCAATAATAACGAGCCAAATAGCTGTCTCGGCTCACAAAAAGAAAATAATAATTTTGAATTATTGTACTCATTCGAAAATTGTCATAATTTCATTTAATGTGGCACGAGGGAGCTCCATAACCACATTGCGCATACGCCGTGTATGGCGGTGCGTAGTTTCTCGTTTTGTGCATGTTATTGAAATGAAATTTGTGTTTCTCCCTCCCTCTCTCTCTCTACCTCTGCTCCTCTCTTTCTCTATATAAATCGCTATCTCTGGCTGTTTTTTGTGCGTGCACGTCAAATAAAATGTAAAGTTTATGTGACAGTTGGCGATTAAAAAAAAATGCTTTTTGATGTCAACTCGGAGAGAAAGATTAGAAACTCAACAAAATAAAAATCGAAAATTATTTATTTAAATGTAAATTAAGTAAACAAAAAATTACCAAATATAAGTTATTTTTGTGTTTTAAGTAGTGAAAGTAGGATGAGTTAAGCTGAGCATAATATCATGCCACATTCAGACCCAAATCAGTGAGCAAAGTGGGTGCGAACTGAGGCTTAGCTGCGGCTCTCCATTCTCTCCCTCCATTTCTGTCTGCCGAAAGAAATGCGTGCATAATTAAAGCATAGTTTATGAGTCTATAATGTGAAATTTTAAGTCACACGCTAGCTATCAACGCTGCACTGCGAGAAACGATAGCTGCTTAAATCAATCAAACGAAATGCATAAATATATTCAATATAGTATTCTCTACTCAATATTCTCTTTTCTGACAGTGTAGAATACTGACTGACCCCTGACCTTACGTATTCTTGCGTGCCTCAGCAGTAACATATGCAGGTATCTCAATTACGTACGACAGACAGAGATGAGGGTTGAGCGACTGAAAAGCATGCCAAAAATACTTAACAAAACGAATGGAAATAAAAATAAATTAAAATTGAAGCAATTAAAATACGAGCCCAGAAACCAGCAGCAATTGCTGTCACCTCTCTTCCCTTATCTCTCTCTCCTCCGCTTCTCTTGCTCCGTTTTATTCCCATTTGAAATTACCACCATGACAGCGATTCGACAATTCCTTTACAGCTGTGTGTACATTCATTTCGTGTGCTCAGTCTTTCAACCACAAAAACTCATTGCTAACAAAATGATCGACGATAATGCTGCTGCAGACCCACAGCAACAGCAACAACCACAACAAACACAACAACTCAGACAACAATGTTTGGCATAGTCCCGCATTTAGCGACAATTAAGAAATCAAACCTGGCCTGAGCCTTGGCAATTGTAATGGGCAGCCTGCTTGACTTTTGCAGTAGCTTTACTTATTTTCCCCATTGACAGTGCTACCAGTCTCCCCAGCTCACAGTCTACAATCTGCGGAGACCCCACAGTCTCTGCTAGAGTCTCTCGTAGACCCCCAAGTCGGCTTTCCACTCGGTAATGCAAATGTGCAATTAAATTGTTGACGTCGCCTGTCGTTTGCTGCTAATCAAAAATGTACAATCATAGGACGTGGTACAGAGAGCCGAATGTTATAAATACACTGAGAACAATATATGAAAAAAGGCAGATTTATGCATATATAATAGATATTAAATCTCTACTACAGAGTAGTTTAATAAATATTAATATTATTGTACAGACAATGTATAATAATCGTTATACTAGCAATATGTTATCTTTTCTACGTAATATTCTTCAGTGTACTGCTACTTTTACTCGAGCGTAACGACAGCATTTGATTTGGGTTTGTTTCCATTTTTGCCGTAAATTCAGCCAATTGTAATTGACCTTTTTATCGTACAATTAAGAGGTAAATAAAAATTCCGGAAAGCTACAGTCGAAAGCAACCGTCAGTAGCAACCGTCTGTACTTTGCTTTGCCTTTGACATAGATAGCAGCAGCATTCACATACAAATAAACATAGATATATTATCTAATAATGTCAGATATGTTGCTAAGAATAATGCCAATTTGAAATTATGTAGCTCTAAATTATGCACTGTAATTATGAGTCAAGGCTAGAGCTATATCCGCATTAATTCAGCTCGCTTATCAGCTAATATGTATATATTTTGAAAATACCCTAAAGACAAATCGCGTGTTCTTTAGGTGTTCTTTCTGTCAGGTTATCTCTATAATTGACAAAATTTACTTTATTATTTAATGCAAATTATAAAATAATCTTTATTTTTGTTCTTTGAACATGTGAACTTCGGATGCTATGTGGTGATAAGAACGGACCCAGTGCTTCTATCAAGCTATAAGAACCCAAGTCGATTTGCATTATGCACAGTTTATTTTCAACATTCATCTAATTGAGTATTAATTATGATTAAAGTAGTTTGTGCAATATTATTAATACAATGTATTAGTACCAGTTTTGGTGAAAACTCTATAGTTGAGCTTGTATCTGAACTTGACGTTATACTGTAAGCTAATTTATTACTCAATTCTGCACTTTGGTTAACATACAGTACTTATTAGAGCCAAATTAAAGAATATACACGCCCATCAGGAACAACATGTTTATCAGAATACACGGGTATACGAAAGGAATTGTGCAGATTCTTTTGCAGCTTATAAACTACATGGGATCAACGAAATTCATATTCCTAATTACATCAACGAACCTTTTAAAGTGGTCTGTGATGCTACCATGCATGGAGGTGGTTGGACAATCATTTTGAAGCGAATAGATGGAAGCGTGGATTTTTACAAAGATTGGAATACCTACAAGCAAGGATTCGGCAATTTAAATTCCGAATTCTTTATTGGAATGGATAAGTTATATGCACTGACAGCCGATCAGCCTCAGGAGTTGCTTGTGGAACTTGAAGACTTCGATGGTGCTATAAAATACGAGCTCTACGATGAATTCGCTATTGGGGACGAACAGCATTTATATGCTCTAGAGAAACTTGGAAAAGCGAGTGGAACTGCTGGAGATTCGTTAATGTATCACAAGGGTAGGAATTTTAGTACCCATGACAGGGACACCGATGGATACTCAGATAAAAACTGTGCGGAGGGTTTTAAAGGCGCGTGGTGGTACGATAGATGTTGTTACAGTCACTTGACCGGAAAATATATTGAAAATGGTGTAAGCAACGGTGTTGTATGGGGTACATTTCGGGGTATTAATTATTCTTTAAAGCGGGCAGTGATGCTAATTAGGCCTAAGGTCTGAAGCCTTGACCGATTATAATATTTTGAATGCTTATTACAGAACTAAACTAACTAAATGCTGGAAAAAGAGGTAGTGCTTCAATCTGTTTATCTTTCTTTTTACACTTTGATGCATATTTTTGAAATTTATAAAAATAATTAAAAAATGTATGTAAGCAAGAACAAATTCATGTCAAATTATAATTATTAATTATTCATCTACTTACATAAAGAAATGAGAATTAAAATATATTACTAAAACTAAGTACTAAGTAATATTCAATTTATCAATTGTTATACTTTCAGAAGTAAAACTCTAAATTTAAAATGTACATCTATATTAAAAGACCCTTTAGTTCTTTTTTATAGTAAAGCTTCCTTATACGCAACGTTCAGCGAATCATTCAAAATCCAAGTTACACGGCAAACCAATCGACATTTAAAAGACAAAATGAAAATAATGTTAAATACAAAAATAAAACACAACAAAAATATTTTGAAAGTTCATAAAAAACCAATAAAAAAAAAACCCAAAAAAAAAAATTCTCAAATAATGTATTTCTCTCAATTAGCAATTTGCGGAAATTAATTAACAGTTTCTATGTGATTTTTATGTTGATAATTAAAATGGCATTTAATGAGTTGCTATAAGAACTAAAAGCGAAGGCAGGGTATCTGTTGCGTTGCGTTGACACAGTCATAAAGCAGCTGGAAGTCAGCCAGGGCAAGCACATATGGTTACAGTTCGGTAATTTTCATTTGAAAAACACAAAATAAAATCTAGAGATGTGTATCTATGCAACTGTATGTGTATGTGTGTGTGAGATACTCACATACGCATAAAACTATAAATTGAAACGGGTGTGTCATTATTTTCAACTGAATTTCATGCCACATGCAATGCAATCACAGAACTTAGAGTTGTTGCAGTTGTTGGTTATTGTTGCTGTTGTTATTGCTGTTGCTGTTGCCTGTGGCACCGTGGGCAGACCGACCGCAGAATTTGACAGAACAGTTAGTCAGTAAGCCTTTTTGGCAAACAAGGTGTTGCAAAATTCAATAGAACATTCATTGGCCAACACTGTTTGGCAGGCAATTTATTGTAACGACATCGACAGCAACAACATGAACAGCAGCAGCAGCAACAACAACAGCAGCAGCAGCAGCGGCACCGCAATGTCTGACTTAAGTCAATTGCATAAATGAGCTAGCCACAAGATACAGTCTGTCCGATGAGTATCTATGTAAATCTATCTTCATCTAAGTATAGCTACAGTGCACGCTGGTTAGATTGAACAAAAGCAGAGACAATTGTGACATCACTTCAGTTGCATTAATAGATAGATAGATTCAGATATTTAATACCAAAAGCTTAAAATCGGAAAATGTCTGCTTCTCTCTAACAAGAAAGTTACTTATTGCTTCAACGCTTCGACTGATCTACATACTAGGCCCAATCAGCGACATATGCCTGCCATTAATTGGCCGTTTTATTGAGCTTTCACTGTACACGTATTGGCATCAGGCATGCAAAAGTCGTTAAATGGCCAAGACGAGACGATGGCAGTTAAAAGAGACGACAAAGTAACTAAAAGCTGCTAAGCTTGTGCGCAATTAGAATACCCAAGCAGTTGGCCATTTGCAGTTGCAACAGTTGCAGTTGTTGCTGTTGCTGTTGCAGTTGCAACATGGCTACACATGTTGCTAGTTTGCTTGGTTTTGTTTTTGTTTTTGCTTTTGCTTTTGCTGCCTAACTAACTATCTATATTTGAGCAGATTGCGCTGCTAACCTCATTGCAAATCTTGGCCCAAAGTCAGAGACGAGTTGGCACAGCGACAGACAGACTGAAATGGCCAAAAAGTGAGTAAAGAGCACTGTGAGAAATAACTAGTCACAAATGTGCTATTCGATAAGGTAAGTAAAAACTGAACTTGGTTTAAATGAAATGATATTAAGTTGTTTCACTTTTCTTCCGACTCAATTAGATTATGACAATTAAGTGGGTTTTTTGCGCAGTGTATATCACTTGTGCACATATTTATTGCCAAGTGTTGCTGTGCCTCTCTGTGTCTCAGTGTGTGTCTGTAAATTGCCAACATGTAGACAAGTGTAATTTAGTTGTTAGAAGAAAGAGAGTTAGATGCAACGTCAGATACAGTGAAGGGGGCGGGGGCAGAGAGAGTTGCAGCAGAAGAACATATTTCAGGCAACAAATTGAAATTTGAAACGCGCCAACAACAGCAACAACAACAGCAATTGGCATAAAACTGGTTAAACCGCCTTGTCGCATTTATTTAAATTGTGTCTAAACTGTTTGAGTGCATTTATTATTAGCCTGTTGGCGGCTTAATTAGCTCTTGACTCGAATATAGACAATAGGCAAAGCAGAGAAGGCGCTGCAGAAGACTCTCCTATCAGCTGTTGCGTGTTGTTGTTGTTGTTGAGCGGAGCGCGCTCTCTTCATGTTGTTGTTTATAAAGCTGAAAGTCGTTAACCTTCGTTGTAACACATTCATCATCATCACTCACAACAGCAGCAGCAGCCGCAGCCGCAGCAGCAGCAGCAACACGCACACTGCTGCAGCCACACCACCACCAACAACAACAACAACAAGCTCTAACTCCAAGTACAACATGGTTGTCGTTGTAGTCAATGCAGCTGTAAAAAGAAGTCGTCTTAATCTTAAACGACGTCTCCATCCATCTCAGAAGGCAGCCGCAGCAACAGCAGCAACTGCAACAGCAACAGCAACATCAGCTGGGCAGAGCGACTGCTCTTAGCCAGTTTTCTTCTTTTTTTAGTTGTTGCCAGCCTTTTGTTTGCTTGCATTTGAAAAGCTGAAACCAAAAAACAAGCAAGGAAGTTTACTGCCAGTGACTGACGCAGTGAAGAATTGACGAGGCGAGTACGCTATGTGTGCGTTAAGCAGCCGTCGCTACACTGAGCGAAAGGCATGTTAGACAATAAGTTTGCAGCCTAGAACAAGTGGAGTTTATATGCAAATAACATAAGAGAAAAGCTCAACTAACTGGAACTGCTTTTACATATACCGAATTCATTAAAAATATAAATTTAAAGTTCTCAATAATTAAGAACTAAAAATAATACACACGTTCTTCAGTTTGTTTAAAGGAATATTATTATTATTATTTTATTATTATTAATCAGCGAATTGTGTACTGCAATCTGACCTATAGCACTTCAGCCAGTTCAATCGCTCTTATCTCTGACGTGTCTAAGAAATATACCGACTGTCAGACAGTTTCCTAGCACGTGTTTAGATGTTTCATTGACTTCAAGGCAGAGTGTATACGCAACATCAGCGACTATCATGAGATTATTAAGGCGGATTATGTAGTCTGTAATGTCCTGTAGGTATACTTGTACTTAGCCTTAGTAAGCCTTTGATCCCCTTCAGACAATCTGCGGTTGCCTTTCGGTTGAAAACTGCATAATTTTAGAAATACTTTAAACTAATTTTCTTTTAATTAATTTAATTTGTTTCATTTATAGTTATATCCACTTTATGTCTAGAACTAATGGTTTATTCATTTCCTCATACATAAATATATACAAATTTTATAAATAGATTATAGATAGATTTTCATTAATTTATTTTTAAATATTTTCAATGATTTATTAGTATTTTTTCACTTGTAATAAAGTTGTTCTACTTCAACTAAGAATTTTCATCGTACCAAATTCTCTTAAGCCTTTCTTGCTGTGTACACGAGTCCACTTGGCCTTAAGAAGGCAACTGCTGCTGCTGGCTGCTGCTGCCGCTGAAACTGCTGCTGCGACACATACAACAAATAAGTAAACAGCGCGCACTTATTACAAATTAGCTTGGCACAGAAAGAAGTGCAAAGAGCTGGGCACAACTAGGCATGTATAAGATGGATCAGAAAAATGCAGAGACTTTTAATGTTGTCTCTGTGTGCTTCTAGTTGTAGTTGGTGTTGCTGTTGTTGCTTTTGTTGTTGTTATTGCTTGGGTTAAACTACATTTCGGGTAGTGATCGTCATGCTTTGTCGACGACATTTGAAAGCGTTTGAAAGTGTCACGTTTTGCTGAAATGCCTAGAACTAAATATGGTGAAAATTGGGTACAGCCGCAATGCAATCGTTTGACTTGACACTTTCTAAGTCACACAACCAGACGCCGCCGCACAAATGAGGAATGCTAACAGACAGTGCGGCAGGGGGCGGGGGCAGAGACACATACTACCGCACTGAGAGACATGCCACAACAACAGCTGTGGCAGAGTTGCCTCAAAAAGGTTTCGGCGGATGTTTGCCAAAGAACCCGAAAAACAAAACAACAACAACTGCAACAACCTCTGAGGCTAACTGTAAACGAGCTAACAATGCAACAGACAGCCAAGACAGCAGCCACTCGAGTGAAATAATTAAAATTCCATGCTCATAACTTCCGCAATTAAGGCTGATAGACTCGGCTCAAGGAGTCCTACTACTGCAACTACTACTCCTAAGGCCCCAGTCAGACCTCACTCGAGAGCCGACTCATACACAGAGCACACACACACAGTCTCTCTGCTACTCCGTGGCAACCTCAGGAGTCGGCAACGGCAGCTAATTTCCACGCACACAGTTGACGCGATTCCGCGGCAACAGGGCTCGGCCAGGCTGTCACAGCAGCTGCACTGTAAAAAAAACAGTGCACTTACTGTGAAGCTTTAAATTTGTAAACTTTAATTATTTAAAATACTTAAAAACTACAACAAAATATTTCTAACTAATTCCATTTTTTCTGCTCAACACTTACTTAAAGTCAATAGTTTTTGTGTTGCAGTGTACGCTCAGAATATGGCAGGCTGACAGTCAACGCGTCAGACGCTTGGCTGACTTGGCTTGCTGCTGCCTTCGTTGGCGTGTATCTTTGAGATACATGACTACCACTGCCACTACAACTGTAACTGCAACTGCAACGTCGATTGCAACTGCAACGCTGACGCCGACGACGACGTCGACGCTGACGCCGACGCTAACGCCTGCAACGCATGCCACACGGTACACGCCTGCACTAATGAAGTAATTCATTGAACCGTGCTACGCCAGCGTGGCTTTGCCATTAGTTTAGTACTGCCCCCTGCCACGCCCTAAGAGTAAACAGCGCAGGCTAGCCCAAGGACAGTGTACAGGGCAAATGCACTGTGAGAAAATGTGTGTTGTAACATGAAGAGAGAGATAATTATCACAATTAATAATTTCAAAACAGTTTCTATTCATTTTATTAAACTTTTAGGTAGTCGAAAGAGTGAACATTCGATAAAGTGGAGCGATTATTTTATATATAAATGTTTTTACGCCTTAGTTTTAATTAGCTTGCAGCTTTTTCTTTCAGTGTAACTTATGCTCTCTCGCTAGTGTCTGCTCTTCCTGCATCGCACATTAGATCACACTCTGTGACAGGCTCAGCTGCCGCTTGACCTCACCTTAAACACATCGAACCGGACTCTGCTGAGCCACTCCTCTTGCTATCAGCTGACCAAGCCCAAAGCGTGAGACTCGGACTAATGGAGAGGGGCAGCAAAAAATGTCTTTGATAATTAAGCGGGCCATGGCAGCACTCACTGTACTCACTCTACACTCTATACACACACACACACACACACACATTCGCACATTCTAACGATTGCACTTTCTCGCAGAAGCGCAAGAACTTTATCTGGCACGCCGCATGCCGCAAGCCATAAAAAATATAGTAGTAGTAGCTGAGTGGCAACTGCCACAGCGAGTGGAGAGTGGAGCCATCATCTTAATAGAAATATGCGTGACTGTATGTGTCTGGCTGAGTGTGTGTGCGTGTGTGTTTGTGAGTGTGTGTGTGCTGCTGCTGTGCTGTGTTGCGCATATCAAAATCCATTAGTGGCTTTTGTAGAAATAATCAACAGCGACACCAAAAAAAATAAAATAAAAAAACTGCAAAACTTCCAACTGCAACTGCAACATGCGGCAGACGATGCGGAATTTCCGCTGCCTATCGCTATACCCCTCTCTCGCATTTTCTTTCTCTGTTTCTCTGTTTCGCCTATTGCAATCGGCAACTGTTTAGTGCCCGATCGGTCGGTCATATCTATGCCCCGGCTAAGTGAACATTTGTAATGGTCAGCCAGGCGACCAGTGCGGCGTCTATCAGCGCAACGCGTTTGTTACACTCACCAACACAGTTCAGAGGCGTAGAGGCCAGGCAAAGGTAACTCTAACTGAAGTAATTCTTTAAAATATTTTTTTTTACTATCAAATTTTAATGTTTACAATTTTAATGTTTATAAATTTACAGATGCTTTTTTTAAAATAATATTACTGTTTATTTATAATACCATAAGGTATTGGTAAATATATTGAAACAAATTAGCAAAATATTTTACAAAAAGATAGTCTAATGAATTGCAAAACATATACTTTCACTCAAGTTTCTGTCATCCGTAAACTGAATCAAATCATTGTTTATCGTTGTTTATTTCAAACAGAGCGTATCGAGCGCATTTTGTAAAAATAATTACAGTTGCGGTTATTTGATGGACACACTACTTAGCATCGGTGTGTGAGTGTGTGTGCGAGTGTATGCCAGTGATTCAAAGTCTCTGTGTGTGTGTGTGTATGCGTGTGTATCGCTTCACTTTGCTTGTGCGTTGGTCAGAGCTTCTTCATCTTGTTGTAGTTATAAAAAATTACATTTAATTATAAATTCTATAATGAGGCAAGCGCAAATAAATTTACTTTTTTTACATTTTTGCAACCGGCGGCGATTAAATTAATCAGCGTCATATGGTGATTGACTTGTTGGCATGCAAATATGTGTACATACAAGGCACACATGCACATACCCATAGATATTTACATATTTACATATTTACAGAGCCGCCCTCAGTGCACTTGCGCTGTAAATCATAATTCTACTTATAAATAAAACTCTGCACATAATTTATGGCCAGGCGTAAACAACACACACACACACACACTTGAGTACACTCGCTGACGTCACTAGCATGCTTAATCTGCCTATCACAAAGACATACTACATACATACATATGTACATACTTATATGACTAAGGTAAGATTGCGACAGGTTTGAGTGCATTCAAAAGCCTCAATAAATCTATGATTACATTCATAAAATTCTTATGAATATGTAGTCGTTAAAAAGACAACAGACACGACATTTTTCTGTGTGTAGATTAGCTATTAAACTCTGAATGAGGTTACATTCAGTTCAATAAAATTCTCAATAAAGTACGTTTGCTTGTAGAATTCTTACTAAATTTATAATAACAAAATCATAAAAAAATATTAGAAAACATATTCTAACAAAACATATTCCCAGTTCTAGCCAAAAATTTCTATTAAAAAAATGATTAAATAAATTAAAATCTTTTTTAGATTCATCAAATATATTTCTGCTTATTACATTCACTTTATCAATCATTCAAATTTCCTGTTGCTTTATGCTGCTTTTCTCTGGCTGTTTATGTTGTTGTTATTACCCCATAGATTTATGCCCGATTTGACCTTAACCAATTTATTGAGATATTTATAAATGGCGACTTTTGTAGCCTTTTCGCCTCTATATAATTTTTTACGATGCTCCTGACCGTGCCTCAGGCAGTTAGCCACCTATCTATCTATCTGACTGACTGACTGAAAATATATAGAAATTTTGATTATATTTGTGTATGCTCTTTAATGCCGCAAAATCAACAAGACGTCAGACATTTGGAGGCATAGTCTAGTCTATAAATCTGGCAACATTTTGGCAACTGTTCAAGGTTGAACACAGAGACAAAAATTAAGAAACGGCGCACAAATTGCTTACAAATTTCAGTACACAACATTAAATCTAATTTCAATAGACACAAAGCTATCTATCTTATTAAACTGCTCTAAATTAAGTAGAAGAAATTTTAATTTTCTCCCAAGCCCAATCAATAGAAAGTTCTAACCGAAGCAGAGGCCAGGCCACATTTGTTTGTTTGTTTGTTTCTTCGTGATTTTGCTTATCACAGTTGCGGCGTCTCTAATTAATTTTCTCTTTCTTGTCTCGTGTCGATATCCAACAGATTCAGTCCGGTCTGCCCACGTAGGCTCATAGGCAAACTAATTAAGTCGCATATACATAACGCCACTTTTTATCAGGCGATAAAATGAAATAACCGAAAACAAAAACAAATGTATAAATATTGAAAAAGGAAAACCGAAACCAAATGAAATTGAACCCTCGCTATCTATGTATATATATACATTTAACTCGTAGATAATCGACATAAAGAACTCTAGAGAGAAAAAACTCTTTATCAGGCCCCTAATGAATGAAGTTCGGTCAAGTGATAAGAGCCATTAGAAATTTAAAGCAACGCACGTGTACACTAAGCAACACAAACACAAAAGAGAAGCAGTAATAATATACAAAAAGAAAAAATATATATTACAATGATTGAATGCTTTGTAGATTGTTAGGCAGTATACCCTTGGAACTGGAAGAGAGTCATACTAATTTTTTTATGTTAATATTTGGATGGTAGTGTTTATCAATAAGTGTTCTTTTTAAGTAAGCAATTTAATTTTTATTTATACTTATATTAAACACAAATTATAAATTATACACAAAATTCTAGTTAGTTTCAACAAATTATTAGTCATTTGTCATTCTTAAAAAATAAATGTTTATTATAATAACCAACAATTACAGCGTATCTGCCCTGAGTACTTCAAATCGTATTTAAACAATTTATTTTTTAATACGCTTTATAGACCCTGTACTATAAAGAATTACAAAAGGGTCTATTAAGATTGTCCAACTGATATTTTTGTACAACATACAAAAGAATCCCATAAGGTCTATATTTGCTTGATCAGAACGACGAACTGAGGCGATATAACCAGGTATTACGCGTATATTTGTATGGATATGTTTATATTGTTCCTATCGACGAAAGCAAAGCAAAATACAGGGTCTCCTACATATGGTTGCGTCCTACTGTAGCTTTCCGGACTTTTTATATGGTATAACAATTGCTGACGCTGCTTGAACGCCCATCAATCAAAACGCTCGAGTGTCTCACAAAAATATTTATAATAACTTGAAATTTTGTTTGATTTTTTTATCAGTAATTTTTTTATATTTTTTTCTTCTTCTTCTTCTCATGCCGTTGTCTTTTTGCATGAGTAGCTGTAGCTTTCAGCGTTTTCAATTTCATTTAGAGGCCTTTAATTGCCGAAATCAATTCAAATGCGGCAGTTGAACGCGTTAAAAGCAGCCACAGCAGCTACAACAACAACAACTACACTAAACAACAAGAAATCAGAGGGAAAAAAGAGTAGAAAAATATTTTTAATAATTATTAACAAGACGGCGAGTTCATTAGCGCCGCAGGCAGCAAAAAGATTTTTTAAATAAGCAATACAAAAAACTACAAATAAATGTTGGGTAATTAAGACTTGTCTTCTGTGTACATGACTGCATGAGTGTGTGTGTGATTGTATGTAAATACATACCACGAGTATCTAAAACATTGTAAGACCGAGTATATTGAATACACTTTGTTTGCTTTTTTCGAGCATTCGAAAAGGCGTCTCGAAACTTGTTCCACAACTTGTTTTTACATACCGACTATATATTGACTAGACTAGAATTGCACAGGCTGGTGGCAGGGGGAGGGGCGTGCAACTAGGTGGCAGGTGGCTGGGGCCAGGCGGGAGTCGCAAAACTGAGGCGATAATGTTTAGCCAGCCAGCACCATATGCGATAATGTTGCTCGAGCACATGATATAATAAAATTGGAATGTGCTGCAATTGGTCACACACACACACACACATACTATACACATAGCGTGTGCACACACACACATACACTTGAACAAAGTGTTGGCTTGTATTAGAGCTTATCAAGCCTCGTGTAGAATCATGCTCGGGCCACGCAGTAAATTTCCATAAATTTACATGCCATAAATCAAATTGAAATTGTTTTTTTCTTTCGCTCTCTTCAGATGAACTGAGCTACTCTTATCGCCCGTCTGTCCATCAGTCTGTCTGTCTGTCTGTCTGCCCGTCTGCGGCTGCTGAAGAAACTAAACAGTGTGTGGCTTATCAATTCATTGCTGACAAAGTGCAATCAACTCTGCAGCAACTGCGTTTCCTCAATGCAACTGATAATGATCATCATCATCAACCTCATCATTATAAGCGTATTGGTCTTTGGCTGATGACTAACTTGGCCATTAAACACCCCACGCAGTCAGCGGCAGCGTCAGTCTGAGACTCGCCACATGCTTTATTATTTGGTTAAACAAAACACCCGAACCCAGACGCAAGAACATGGCAAAAAGCTGACGCTGACGCTGACATCGATGAACTCATTCAGTGCTTTTCTTTCATTCACAGACCTCCGAAATGGTAGTATGTAGTATGTCTGTCTGGCTGTCTGCCCGTCTGTCCAACTGTTAGTCAGGCAGCTTGACTTTGGTTTATTTAACACGCCTAATGGAGATTACAGGAACTGCAAGACTTTCAGGGAAATGCAGAACAACAAAAAGAGCTGCAAAACATCAAAGTGAAACTGATATAAGCGACTTCTTGCAAAATTGCCGTTTGACCTGGTACTGTGGCAAGGCATAGGGTGTGCTTGGTTTATAGAAAGACAAGATAGCAAAATATTAACGCTGTTTATAAGAACACAAATTCTATTTAGACTCCTTCGAAACAGATATTTTGAGTTAATATTATACCCTTACTATACTTCAACTCGAGATACTCTCTACTGCAGTATTCTAGTACTCAGCCCTAAAGGTACTCCTTACATCTGCACTCCCGACTAGCGCCTGCTCTGTTCTTTTCTCTTTCGCTTTCGCCTCGCACATGCCATGACTAATTCACACCGCTTGAATAAAGTCCAAAAACAAAATGTAAACAACAAATATGTATACAGTAGAATGTGATCCCTTGGCTCGACATTTGCTAGTGTCAGCATATGCTAATTAATATGCAATATATATATACATATATATGCGATCTACATCTACATACATATAAACCGTCTATATGGGGCAGAGCGAGCATTACGTCATCAGTGTCATCATTATGATCAACGTGATCTGCATAAGCTAGCCAAGAATTGTAAAATTTCATCTACTTTGCTTTGTCGCATATGTCATATGGCGCTATATAGTACGCTTACGTCTGTCGCTGCGGTCTCTGCTGCTGCTGATAGCACTTTTTCGGAAAATGCACGTTTAGGAAATTTTTTACTTATTTTTTATTCGTATTTTTTTAGTCAAAACAAATACAAAATAAAGCGACGCCGCTGAGTGACATGTGTTAATGCATGCGGCTAAAGGCAAAATATTACTACATATTATATATGAATGTATGTCTACATATACATACTTACAACTACACATTCGTCAAATAGTTCATAAGGAAGATTGCACATACCTGCAAAAGAAAGAACATTTTAGTATGTAAAGAAATTTTTAGGAATTTTAAATACCATTTATATTAAATTAATATGTAACAAAATAATATCGAACAAAAAAATTTAGAAGAAATTATGAATTACATAAAGCTTACAGAATATTAAAAAAAAAACAAATATTAAATATAAAAATGTACTATTATATCTAATTATACAAAGAATTAGATGATGAGATAAATTGCATTAAATATTCTAGTTTTTCATTTAATAATTAATTGAATTGATTATTAAATAGTTTTGTTATCAATAATGCCAGTATTTGCCACAATGTTGTACACAGACAAACGTGTGTAATTGTGTGAGTGTGTGTGTGCACGTTTCTTATCAAAATTGATAGATCATTACGATCATGATTATTTGCACAGAGTTCAAGCCAATAAAATTTCATGAAGGCGCCAAAGGCAGAGGCACAGTACATTAATCATCCCGACAGGCGTCAGAGTCAGGCACACCGAGATAGACACGCCACGAACGTGAGCAAAAATTATCTATATCTCTACAATTACATATATTTACACATATTAAGATATACGAATATACGTATGCATTGGCAATTATCAGCTGCTAAACACGAGAGCTGATTCACACGCTCTAATCGATAGCCCTAGGTAGCAGTCGTATGGTAGAAGTAAACAAACAAAGCTAGACAGTAATAAATTGGAAGGCAACAAATGAGTATTGTAACGGAAATAAGAAACCAAATTGAATAAACAATAAACACATTTAATTAAAAATTGTATAAAACACCCACACACACACACACACACTGGCACAGTAGTGCTGCACAAATTGAAAACTGAAAAATGAAATTCGTATTGCACTTCGGCGTACAATGGCCATAAATATGAAATCGTATGGTAAATTAATGCTATTATAGCGTCTAAAATATGTAGAAGAAATATGCTTAGAAGACAGCAGCAACAACAATAACAACAACAACAACTGTACAGTGGAAAAAAGAGCCATATTTGAAGACCTTGTACGTGTGCTGCCTACACAACCAGTTCGCAGTTTTTCAGTTGATTTCAATTTTGTTGTGGCTCTCTGACTCTGGGTTTCGATTTGGGTTTGGGTCTGGTCTGGTCTGGCCGGCTCTATAGACTGGCTCTGGTGACGTTTTTAACTTGCTTAGTTTATATATATGCACTGAGAAAAATGAAATCAGCCTCAACTTGCGTAAAGTTCACAATCAAGTTCATTTCTTATCTGGCTGCCCGAAATCTAAGCTGAGACGTTTTATAATCATAC
Source organism: Liodrosophila aerea (assembly GCA_035045005.1). Lineage (NCBI taxonomy): Eukaryota > Metazoa > Arthropoda > Insecta > Diptera > Drosophilidae > Liodrosophila > Liodrosophila aerea. The sequence continues at coordinate 83,528 of JAWNNL010000956.1, read as the reverse complement.
TAATACTATGTTGACTTGTTTTTTTCACAGTGTATAGACTGTACTATGTATGGCTACAAATGGCGGCACTTGATTTGCATAACAAATGCAACGGCAGCAGCAACAGCAGAGGCAACGACAGCCTCAGCCTTAGTCAAGTTCGCTGAGGCATATCGCAAAGTTTGCCAAAAAGAAAAAAAATGCAGAGTATAAATAAAACATACTGAAAAGCAGTGTTGCAAAACACATTCAAATCACACACACACACACTCGTTGGGAGATTCATCAAACGCGCACCCAAGAGTCAAAGCTCGTCGCGCTCAATTACCAGAAATTTCACTCCATTAAGACACACACCTCGCTCACCCCATAAAAAAGTGAATGTCTATCATTAAGAAATGTTTTTTTCCCTGCTTTTTTTGCACTCGGGCTATTATCAATGACTGCTCTCAGCGATCATAGCTTATGGCAATTTTCCATTTCCGCTTTTATGCAAAATTAATTGCGCTTAATTATAACCAAAATATTGCCAGCAATTGCCAGCGAACGCCTTGTGATTAGCTCACCTGGCGCAATCATAGAGCGTGAAGTGTTTGGAAAAAATACAAATAAATCTAAAAAAAAACATTTAAATTATAGTCACATCAAAAGAGGCAAGTGTGATGATTCTCGACAAGCATATGCATACAGCGGATGCTATGTAAATAAACGAAATGTAATGACAAATGAATATGAAATTGGAAGTTGATAAAATTATACAATGTATATGAAATATAGAAATAAATGTAGAAAAATCAAAATAAAATAAGTAAAGCAGAAAGAGCTGCTAGTAAAAAGGTAAGTTAAGAGAAAAAGCTTTGTAACATATGTAACTATTAATAGTTATAAAACTTCTAAAGAGATCATATTTTTAAAAAAGTGCAAAAGGGAGTATTGAGATTGCAATTTACTATTAATTTTTATACAGTAGAAATATAACGCAGAGTTTAAATAATATCTATAATATATATAGTATCTTTTTAGTATCTATAGCTGAAACTCATTTCAGAACTTACTCAAACTTCATATACCTTCGCTTCCATCAACCGTAAAGTCAGCCTAATTATAAGCCAAAATATAACAAATGTTAGTTGACCAATTTTGTAGTTTGACGTTTCACAAAATTTGCTATAAAATTGTATAATGGCGCACATTAAAAATGCTAATTTTCCATAATTTTTCCATATTTTTATAAATAAGTGGCTGTGGCCAAAATAGGCGTCATACGCCCTTTGCAAATGGCACACGCAGCGACATGCCCTGATCTCGGCACCTACATACACCTACTAAGCAGACAGCAGACGTGTCAGTTATGGGACCTACTACATATATATATTCATACATATAATACAAATAAAAACAATTGTGCCATGTAGGGAATGCCTAAAGCACACGTACCCCTCTCTATATAAGGGCGTGGTGGGAGGCGGTGAAGGTGGAGGGCAGGTATAGCATTAGTCAGCATTTGACGATGATTGCGTAGCGCAGTTGCTGCTGATTTGTTTGCATTTTCATATTTACTGCTCAGTACACAGCGTATAAACAAATTACGCTGTAAACAAAAGCGTAACAGGTAGAAGTGACTGATAGGGTGGGGTGGGGTGGCGTGGTGGGAGGGGGAAAGGGAAGCGGGTACTGCTGAACTGAGGTATGGCAAATATGCATAGCAAAAGGTTAATTATGCAGGGCTTCTCAGTCTGCAGTCTGCAGTCTTGGTATATATTACAATACACGTTTCTAGCGGAACTTTCATGCTTCAGTCAGTCAGCCAAGTCAGTCAGTCAGTCAATCAGTCAGTCAATCATTTGCTGTGGTACATGAAAATCGTGTTTGTAGTTTGTAGTTTTTATTTTTTGTTTTTGGAGGCAAACAAATTTTTTGACAAGCAACTGACAGAAAATTGACAAGCGCACGAGCAATGGGCGCAGACAAATGTATGGCAAGCATGGACAGACGGCCGGACAGACTTATCTGACTGACTGACTAAAGGCGGTCAGAGCGGGCGACCAGTCTCAGACCGTAAGCAGAACCGTATGAACTGATGTGAAAGATGATTCCAGCTGTGAAAAGGTCAACACACAGAGACCCAGACCCAGGCATTTAGCCATGAGACATGCTGTGAGAGATCTCTGTCTCTCTAGCTCTATATACGTAGATCTATCTCTTTCCCCGTGGCTGTCGTGTGTCGTGCCGAGGAGTTATTGCTGCTTATTGTTGTTGCTAGTTGCCAGTTGCCTCACTTTCCAATAGCTATTTCCCTCCAAAGAAAAGAAAAGTGTACAGCCTGAGAACCAAACATTTTCAGCTCAGACCGCAACACAGATGGACGGGGCAGTTGGGTCTTCTTCTTCTTCTTCTTACTGCACGAGCTAATATTGACAAATTAAATTCAGGCTAATGTGTGTTTAATGTGTGCGGTTATGTGATTGGTTTCGCTTTTCGGTGTGCCGCAGTCGAACCTAACGAGCTGTATAAATAGCTCTCTATAAATATTGTTTATGGCTCTCAAAGACCTGAGCTGCACTTCGAGAGTCATGGGAGAGATCAGCTCTGCTAGAATTTGATGAAACTATCAAATTGTTGAACTGCAGTTAAAAGTACAACTCAATACACTCCCTTTACCCTGGAAAACTAGCCAGTCTAACAACAGTATCAGGACTTTAATAGAGAATGTGATTTAATTTTCGTTAATGTCACTAAATTTAAATTTAATTTAAGCACAAATACATAGAATAATCAAAATATAAGTATGAAATAGTATAAGTACACTAAAGACTATTTCAGACTTCGATTTTACCTGGTCATGTTCTTAATTGAATTCCGGACATAACAAGGTGTACAAACTTTACTTTCAAGATGACGAATCAAATCTGCAACATCTTGTTTTCAGTGTATAAATAATTAATAATTTAAATTCTTGTTTAATTCTATTAGTTGGAATAAGTTGAAGTTAAATGATCTAAGATGAATTTTATAATATTTAAATAAAGATAAATATAGACCCAGAATTGATAACAATTTAAATAACTTAATCACATAGTATTCGTTGAGATACTATAAAAAAAAGCTATTAACCCTCTCAAATAAAATATTCATAATTGTATAGGAGCAATTACATAATCGTACGATTTTTAATCAAATAAATTTTATATTATAAAATAAGTTAAATTATATGAAATATATGAGTGGTTAAATGATTACTATTTGAAATAAAGAACTGCTATAGCTACTGCTATGTATCAGCTGTATCTGCTTGCAATTTAGAGGCAAGTTTAAATAGTTAAAGCTAAATGATCTGAGATACATACTATAAATTGTTTTTATAATATTTAAATAAAGATAAATATAGGCCCAGCAAAATTGATAACAATTTAAATAACTTAATCATATAGTATTCGTTAAGCTACTATAAAAAAAGCCATTAAGCCTCACAAATAAAATATTCATAATTGTACAGAAGCAATTGATTAATTATACGATTATTAATCATATAAATTAAGCTGAATTATATAAAATATATTAGTGGTTGAATGATTAGTATCTCAAATGAAAAACTGTTATAGCTATTTCTGAGAGAAAATTCCAAAAATCTACATAAAATGCATCTGCTTGCAATTTAGGGGCAACATATGTGCGTTATGCCTGTGGCATAACAACAGCAACAACAAAAACTCTTATATTTGAAATACACAGCGCAACAACAAGAACAAAACATGTGTGTGCGTGTGTGTATCCATGTGTTGGCAGCCAAAGGCAAGGCAATTCAAAAGTCATTGAGGCGCAAAAGTCAAGCATAAATAGTATTTCAAATAGTGTTTGTTGGCCCCGAGCAGGGCCAGAGGAGAGCGATCATTGGTGTGGCCGGGGCAGGGACAGGGGCAGGGGCAGAGGCAGGGGCATAAGCCTAAACAACGCCACTGGGCACTGAACAGTGGGTCTGGGTCTGGGTCTGGGGCTGCGTTGTGTGGCATAATTTGGTGAGAGTTCGAGTTCAACAGCTGAAAAACAGAAACACGAGCACATTAACTTGAAATAAGAACAAGATACGAACGGAGAGGCAGAGAGGCACACACGGAGAGAGAGACTGGGGGCAGCGCTGTAATAGTCGGCGACGACGCTGATGACCTCAGTTAAAAATAAATAATACTTTTACATTGTTTTGGAATTAGTTGTTGTTTGTGTATAGAATCTGGTAAATTGTACAGACTGTGTATCTATGGCTATATAGAATGTATCCGTAGCTATCTATATGCAACTGTGTATTTTGCTTGGAAGTTCAGGGTGGCGCTCAGTGTCGCCCCTCGCTGCCTGATGACAACAACTACAACATCGCCAACATCGACAACAACAGCAACACAGACAGCATACAAATCAGATTGTCAAGCTGTACGGGGAAGCTAGTACGGGTATTTATGTAAATTCTTGTACGACATTTATCACATACGGAGAATTGATGAACCTGCCAGTGATATATGGCAGCCATACTACTTATTATAGTCGGTTAGTTTCCGTTTCAGTTGGGGTTAGGGCATAACGGAATGGCAAGTGAAGCACAACTAATTAAAGTGAACAGAAATAGAAAAAACCTTATTGAGAAACTAGGTTTGCGACAGTGTGACTATAAGATACTATATCTAGCAAAGTATTGTTCATAACTTATTAAGTAAGTTAAGTAAATATTCAGTTGAAATTACAGTCAAAAGTTTAACTTCACTATTTGTTATTGATATACTATCGATAACATGGATATCGATATCGCTACGCTGCACTCATTAATACGGGTTCCACACTGCACTAAAAAATGCTAAAAAAGTTATCGTTATCGGAGGAATGCAAAAGCCTGTCCACATTGTGTTGCATTCGCATTCGCATTCGCCAATCTAGTTGGATTGAGCGCTCTGTGTGGACATACGTAAGTAGTAATTATGATTAAAAATATAAAAAATTACTTATTCATTTATTTTATATATACATATATAGGAAAGACATGGTGCGTTATGGGAGAAGGACATTCCGCAATTATTATTTTAACATAAATAATAGTAGCTTTAAGGATCCATTAGATGGCGAAAAAATATTTGAAAAAGAACAGCCTTGTGAGCCTATACTGCTTGGCAACCATAACCGACCGTGCAGAGGTCATACGTACTGCATTAAGTACCTATTTTTTTGAAAATCAAAATAAATAAATGTAATAATATTTAGTGTTTGTTTTATTTTTAATTCAACTATTTTTTGCCATTTCGCCTCATTTTATTTAATTTTGACGCCATATTGACGCGCTTTTCAGCATTTATTAGTATATTTTTAGTATCGATGTATCGTAATCACGAGAATGCAAGTGCATTTTTTACGAATGCAACACGAATGCAACTTTTTCCCATCCTTAGCTCCCATAAGATTTTGCAGGGAGACGAATGTACATTTCCCAAAAGTAACAGAAAATGCAAATGCAAGTCCCAGTGTGGACGCCACATAATTCTACAGGGCAATTACACACACTCATATTCATATTCATAAACACACGCATACACTCGTTGGAATTTATAGGCACAAACCGTATTGTTTCAGTTTGAGTCTGCAGTTGTATTTACACGGAGTTTGCAGTTATATTAAACACCTCGCACGCACAAGTGTTTCAGTTCGAGTTTTTTTATAGGCTTATTTAAACCTAAACATATGTGGAATAAAAACAACAACAAAACTCGAAAAACCTGTTGTATGCTGTAAAACTGAGCAAACCACACCACATCTTGATGTCGCCCATAACAATCTATAACGATCCATATCCATAAACATATAGTAAATTATTATTATCCACAAGAGAACAGAGAACTCCCTTGAGAACGTCCAGCAGATGACGCATTCTACAATATAATAATAATAATAATAAAAGCGGAAATCGTTCAATGCAAATCACAGAAACGCAGAAACTCATTAAAGTATTGTGTTTATTTCATCTGTATACAATACAAATATAAATTGAAACGAAATTCTGCAGAAATCAGTCACACAACAAGTCGATAAAGAGCAGAAAACAAAATAAACACTGTCGATAAGCCAGTGGTTTCCATAGAATTAAGTATATTTGCAATATAGTATGAATTATGAACCATTTGTTATACATTTAAAGTAAAATTATGTATTTAATAAATCATTTTATAATTAGTTTGAATAACATTAAAATTTATTACATTTGCATGTTATTTGTATTTTCCAGAGCGCATGTTAATAATATATTCTAATATAACATTTATATATAATTTTAAAAATTTTTTAAATGTTTGAAGATACATATATCCCCTGACATACTGACCACTTTACTCTAAGACCAAATCAAGTCAGTAAAACAAGAATCTAAACTAGTAATACACCAAAATATCAACTCCTACTACTAACATACGATAGATGGCAGAGTTAAGATCATGTTATACGAAACCGAAACAACGGAAATGTTGGGTAAGATTATAGACAGATGCACAGTGCGATTGTGATGAAACTTTAAAGACAGAACCCAACAGAGTCACAGAGATAATGCCGGCGACTAGCTAAACACGCATGTGAATGAGTGCGCGAGTGTGCGAGTGTGAGTACTGGCTTGAGTACACTCTCAAGTGCCCGTATATAATATAGGTTATCAGCATATCATTTCGAGACTCAGACAAACCAACAACAACAACCACACTCAAAGAGCTCTGCTGACAAGATAAAGCGATCTAGTGGAACTGAGGCAGAATGTGAAGAGAGAGAGGCAACCCAGAGAGACCCAGACCCAGACCCAACCCCAGAGCTAGACGCAATTGCGATAGTGATAGCACACACTCTATTCATGTGTGTGAGTGTGTGTGTGTGTGTGTGTGGTTGTGTGTGGCATATGCCGGTTTGCATAGCCTATGTTTCTATTTTTATTTATTTGGGTTTTACTTTAGTTTTTGTAGTGAAAGTAAGTGCAAACAACTAAATAACGTTTACCAACACTGAGGCAAAAACTGCCAATGCTGCTGACGTTGGGTTCTAGAGAATTTCTGTTACTCTAGCCTTAAGTTGGCCAACTCAGATAGATAAGCTAATGTTTACCCACTGTGCCATGTGATAAGCCTTACCTTTTCTGTTAGATGCAGCAGCTGCTCGTAGTTGGCAATAGACACAAATAAAATGCACTACACACAGCACTAAATTTTGCAAATATTTTCAAAAATTTTTACAAATTTTTCAATTTTTCTTTTTCCAAATTTTTCTCAAATTTGTTTTGATTTCAAATAAGTTTTTCACTGATTCTCACTCAACACTTTACAACACTTGCACGCAGTTGTTGTTGTTGTTGTTCTCGCTGTTGTTGTTGTTGTTTTGTTTTCTATTGGAATTGAGTAATTCTAAAAACAACAACACACACATGAGCGCAAAGCTCTCTTTACCGCACGCAAGCTTCGCTACTCGCGCTCAGCGTAACCGAAACGAACCGAAACGCGCACAGAAAAACAAATTTTTACGCACTATTTAGCTTTACTTATACTTCTCTTCTCTCTTGCTGTGCATTTTTTCCTGGTTTGAAGAAAGAGTGTTGAACGGCGAGGAGATGGGGGGCGTGTGCGAAATTCAAGCCGAAACAAGAAGTAAGAAAACACACACACACACTCACACTAAGACGACAATCGAAGCGTTTGTTTTGTTTGCAATTGCAATTTCCGCGCTTCGTTGTTGCTTTTCTTGTTGTTGTTGTTGTTGTTGTTGCAGCAGCAAAACAAACGTTTTCTTTCTTAATAAACTTTTACGCGCTCTGCGTTATCGTTTCGCTTCACATGTACATATATTTGTGTGTGTGTCATATGTTTATCGCACCATTTGTAGTTGTTGCTGTTGTAGTTTCCTCGATTTTATTTTGTAATTTCGTTCACGTTCTCTCGTCTCTTCTTATTCGTCTAAATGTTTGTCTCACGCTGCGCGGCGCGACGCTCATTCATAAATCGTATTTATCGTATATAGAGAACCCGTCGAGTTGTTGTCTTTCGACAAAAATATTTACCGATAGCAGACGCAAAAACAACTTTCCGCCCTCACCCGTACGCACGTGTGTTCAGTTTGGCAAACGGCTGCCGACTAAACGAACCAAGCGGTTGCAACAACAAGCCAGCCAGCGATCGCTTCACACATGGCGGACGAACACGCTCGAAGCGTAGCGGCGACATGTTGCTAGCACATCGCGCATGCTTGAACCAACTTGTTCGCTGCTCTCTGCTGTGCTCTGCTTGACAAACTAATTTAATTTAATTGGACTAATTTAGTATATCCATATAAATAAGTAAGCATTACATTAAGTTCGTAATTTCTAATAAGAATTGAATATGCAAATTATGAAAATTATTAAAATTGCAAGGCATTTCATATAAATATGATTTATAAATATTAGCATTTTCTTTTTTGGTAATTAAATTCATTTATATTACTAGCAAAAATGATAGTTAATTGTAATAGATTTAATAGTTAACTCATTTCATTTTAGGAATTTTGGGAACATCTGGGGTTTCTCTAATAAGTGCAGCAATTCCTGGACTAGTTAGTTTTTTAAGTTTTTTCAGTTTTTGTTCCCAGATTAACTTTAATATAATCATAAAGATTTAATTACAATTTAGTTTGAATTTTATTAAGCATATTTGTTTTACTAATAATGAAAATTGAATTTATAAATGTAATTAATTTCGTATAAATTGTACATATTTTAACAAAGTAATTATATAAAGCATAAATTCCAAATTCAACTAGAATGAAATTGAAATTGTAATTGAATTATCTGATTGTGTTTACTTTGGTCTGGTGCACTATTAATCCCACCCCCTTCCAAGTCACAACATGACTGCAGCTTCGAGCGTGTTTGAGCGCATAACCGTTTCGGCGGTCGAACATGCTCGCTCTGCAATCAGTCGCAGCGAAACGGTTACAAGAATCGACTGCGCATGCCAAAGAACTTTTTCATCATTGAAAGTAAAACCGAAGCGGAAAACATGGGGGAAAACTCCACCTGCGGTGTTTTTTTAGTATTTAGTTTTTTTTAGTGTGTAAATTTACACACTTTCCAATGTTAACAAGCGGCGATAAAACACCATGAAACAACAACACTGCTTTACTCCCTATTGTCGTTTGCTTGGGATTTTATGGGTCTCTCAGAGCTCACACAGCTGGAGCAGAAGACAATTGCTGCATCTTCTGTTTGGCTGGGGAGTCTGTGTACCCTATATGCATGCATTTATCGTGAGTCTTAAATCATTAGTTCTTATCAGGCTGTCTGGGTTTTATCTAAAGTTTTACGGCTCTGTGGCTTTACGGCGTGTCAATTTCCTGGAACAGAACTTAACACTTTCTTTCTTTCGACTTGTCTCAATTAGGCTAGCATTGAGACTAGTGTCAACTGAAGTGCAGGTGCAAATGTTTTCATTTCCATCTAGCGCAGTTTAACGAAAATCTCTCAACATCAGCAACGATATCAGAAAATATTTATTAGATTAATTATTTCAACGATTTTAATAAAAAAAAATGGGTTTTTTAAAACGTGTGAACCGACGATGCTTCGGTTCCGGCAAGACTGACTTTCGGGTGAAGTTTTCCCGTAGCACTTCATGTGAAGATCGGCAGCATATCCTGCACAAGCTCGCCTCTATCCGTCCATTTGAGAACTTTTTTAATCATCTGAAGCTGGTGACCGTGGAGGTTCGCGGTAGAGACTATCTGACCGGCAAGGAGCTAATCAAGTTGTACAAGGATGCCGTCACTATGTGGCCCATAATGCCAATCAGCGGCAGGAAGAGTTATGAAAAACTGGCGAAACTGGCAAAACTGAAGAAAACTCACTGGCTAATGCATGGCATGCAGCCTGGAAAGAAAAAGAATCTGAAGGATGTCAAACGGTGCAAGAAAATTAAAGTCATCCTGAAACCAACTCCCAATAATCTGATAATACCGTCCAGCCACCGATATCCACTGGAAAAGCGACTCAAGAAAGTAAGAAAAGCTACAGCATCAGCGGCCTATGAACCAAACGCAGTATCTGGCGATTCTTAGATCCAGATGCATGATTCATATATTTAGTATGTAAAAATATATGTGCATTTTCAAAACAGATTAAAATCTGATACCCTTGATCGTTTTTTCAAGTAATTCAACTATACATATAGAAATCCACTTTCATGGCAGTCTAAAATTCTCGAAACTTTGACTAAGGATTAGCCATATCAGCTGTGCCTAGGATTAGTCTTATTTGCTTGCTACTCTAGGCTTCTTTTCCTTTCTAACATTTTCGATATCTTTCTCTACTCTCCTCTTTTTTCTTTTGGGGATTTCATAATATTTTTGAGGTGTGTTTGACGCAAGCGTTGGCAGCCACATCCTTATCAAAGGTGCGCATCAACGTCACAGAAATTCCCTCTATCGCACTACTCCAACTCTCATCATTTGCTTTCCTCCCTCTCTCCTTTTGCTACGTGCCTGCGTTGTGGCTTTGAAATCGAAACCCCCGACGTGCCATTGTGTTGAAATCTAAGCGATTCCCCGCGCTGCATGCTTGATCGATAGCGTCTCCGTCCCTCACCATCTCCTAGTCTCTCTTTTTACTTCTTTCTGATTTCCACTGAAAAGCAAAGCAAAGCAAAGAAAACAAAAAGATTCAAAGCTGATATATTCAAGCATATTTTGAATAGTTTTCAATGCCAACAACATTTGCTTCCCGCTGCCTAAAAAAAAGCATGCAACAAAAAAAGCAACAAGAGAATTCTATTGTGAGTAGAGCTTTAGATTTAGTTGATAAAAGCTTAAAATATACATTTTAAGAAAATTAAATATATATAGTATATATAACTCTGAAAATTGTGTAATCAATATAAACCTTTTTAGCAGGGACCGTAAATAATGATTATCAATATTTTCTTTAAGCAAAAAAATCATCCATTTAGATCAGCCGCATCAACAAACGAGAGATACCAATCGGCTACTATTTAGATGCACTTTCCATATCCTCAATGATTTCACACTTCTTGATTTTTATAATTTTGAACCATTTTTAATGTTTACTCTTCGAGTTTTATTTAATCGCTCAAAGAATAATTATTATAATTTTGAGCGAAAAAAAATAAATCAAAAAATAATGATTATTATTTGAGCGTTATTTTTTCGCTCAAAATATCGCTTAATGTGCAATATCAATTGTAAATATATTATGTATATATATAAAATATATATATAAAATATGTATATATATATAATATAATATAATTTAAATATATTTTATATATATTATACTATTGCATATCCAACCTCTGAGAAAGAAGATATTGCACTTTGAGCGATATTTTGAGCGAAACAATAACGCTCAAATTATAATCATTATTTTTGATTTTTTTTTCGCTCAAAATAATAATAATTATTCTTTGAGCGATTAAATAAAACTCGAAGAGTAAACATTAAAAATGGATCAAAATGATAAAAATCAATACATAATCATTAATTGTTGATTTATATTATTTCACTTATAATGATTACCGTCCCTGCTTTTTAGCCAATCTTATCTTACGTTAATTCAAAAATGCATTTCATTTGAAAATGTCGAGCAAAATTTTAAGAAGAATTAAATATTGGTTAAATGAAATTAAAATACATTTTATAAATAATTTGTCTTTTTAAAGGATATGAAAATAGCTTTTCGATTATGGTTGTATAAATGAGCTGATTAAAATCGCTCAATCATTGAGATTTGAATCCTTGCTACTATCTAGAAACTTTGGAATTATTTATAAATAGTGAAATCGTACTATTATGATAAATAACTCAACATTTAACGTTTCAAATTTGTAAATTTAACTGTGAATTGCCTCAATAAATTGATCATGGTATTGATAAAAATGTTAATTTGATGTGCTGCAAATGAAATGTGTCTTTTTAGTAGTTATAATACGAGTATCTCGAGTCTTTGCCAGTATTAAACGCAGTTTTCCCCTGGCATAAATAATGCATATAAAATGCAGGATAAACGATGGTTTTTTATTTATATAGTATTACGCACAGCGGGCTCACAAAAGTGAGCAATAATGTGGTATGGGTCATTTGGGGGTTTTCCCCCCAAAAGCAAGTGAAAATTTGCCATAAAAAAGGCAATGCTCTCACATAGTAGTAGTAGATAGTGGAAGAGGGGGGGCTGGAGCGGGGCGACATCGTTCTGCTAATGGTCACACACGATACTCGTATCGCTCTCGACAATCCTCAACAACAAAATCCTGCATAGATCGAGAGAAAAAATCACATTTCGCAGCATTTGATAAGTCAAGTTTTTATGGCTTTGCGCGCATTTAACTTGATTATAAACGAGCGGCAGGCGGCCGGGTAATATAAAATCGCTTTTCATTATGGCTCGGGCATGTGAAATTAATATGCCAGACAGACGGACAGACAGGTGGACGGGTAGATAGACATACAGTCAGCCGTACGGTCGGACGCACAGACAGAAGTCACACACAGTCAAGTTCGTTGCCTAAGTCTTTAGTCAAGTTCGTCTTTTGTTTTGCTGCCGTTTTATTTTTTGCGTGCCAAGCGCCAACAGCCAACAGCCAACTGCCGAATGCCAACGTGACGACTGCCTGCTGTGTTTGTGTTAGTTGCTGGTGTTTGTTGCTGCTCAAACAAAACTCAAAGTCACTTCAAATGTTCATTAATTCAAATTGATTCTAATCGTGGCAAGATCATTAATCCCCAGCACCTTCACGCACCACACTAAGGATTCGCCAATAGGCAATGAAGCAGTTTTATTGATGAGCCCCAGAGATGCAATTCTAGCTAGACCAGGTTTACACTGACAAAAACTGGGAATGCAAATATAATAAATGGGATTTCAGATTAATAAGGAAATATCATCAGGATAAATCACATTATGAACTAAAAAGAAATATATTCTAAATAGTTTTATAGTATTTTAACTAACTTTAAAAAGAACAAGATAAGTTAAAAATTCACTTGATAAATATAATAAGAATGTAGTAAGAAATTACAGAATAAAATACTTTATTACTTTTTCAATTTTAAATTTATTTTTAAAATCTTTATTATTTTCAACAGCAAATATTTTCTTTCAGTGCTGTGGAACGACATGATTAATGCACAAAAACACAGCTGCTACCAACGTGCTGACTGCGTGGACTACCGCCTGCCATATTGTCATATTCTATGGCAAACAAATACAATTTCATTCTTATTATATGACTCTATAAGGGATATTTCTGTGGCCAGCAGGTAGCGAGGAGTAATCGTCTTTATTTGTGGTCCTTTTTGATACTGACTGTTGTGTGCACTTCCGCTTGGCCAGCCACTTGTTACTTTACAGGCAAATAACAAACACGACAAGATTCCTTAAGTGCTATTTGCTCAGTTGATAAACAGCCATAAAATAAGTAATGAAAATGAAAATAAAAAACAAGAAAAAAGGAAATTTTTTCTGAATGATAAACAGACAATCACAAGTAAACACTGACACCTACAAGTTGGCTGTGGCCCAGCAAATGGAGCTCAACTTCAGTCAGAGCAATACATAAAGTCAAGGTATACATATTGAAATCAATATAAAAAGATATGTAAAATTTTCACAATTTTTGTCTAAGAACATTTTGTAGTGGAATTTAAAATGATACCTTGACAGTTTTTATAACTATACTTACTTAATTCAATGTTTAAATTAAGGCTTAAATATTAAGTCGAACGCGTACTTAATACTTCATTTATATGTGCTACCGTTACCTCAACTTACTCGAATATAAGCCTCTGGACTGAGCTCAAGGTTGCCACCAGCATTGGGTCAAACTGAACTAAAATATGGACTTGGTTTTTTAGTTGGAAGATAGTCGTGTGAAAATCTTCTTCGGCTTATAAAGCCAATGAGTAACTAAATACAAACATAAATCAACATGACAAATGACTAAATATATTCTCCACTTCTCTTCACTTCTCTTCCTTTCTTTCTCTCTTTGTTTCTTTGTTTGCGGATAATATCACAAGAAGCTCAAGGAAGTAAGCATAGATCAACGGAAACGACAACTTCGATATGGACAATACAGAAAAGAGAATCCAAAAGGAATTGCATTATAAACATATCAAGAAATATCAAGTTAAATATTTAATAAATGAACTTTATGTATAATTTTAATACTGTAGATAAGAGTATTAAAGAAATTTTTTCAACCATGTTTACAGGGTATTTGCAATCGTGCAGTAGTACACGACTTCCGTTGTAGTTGTTGCCGCTACTTTTTCACTGATTGTTATTGCTGTTGTTACTCTGCTTGTATTTCGGGCCATTGTTTTCTTTGGCCAAAAAAAATTTGCATAAATGGGTCAACTATTGCATTTACAGCTAGTAGTAGTTGCTATTGTCGGCGTGGCCTCTATGTACTTGATACGCCCCTCTGCACAAGGCTAGTGCTACTCTTATTTATCGGTCTGCACTAAACACGGTTTTTTATACCCTGTACTTAAAAAAAAGTACAAAAAGGTGTATTAAGATTGTGCAATTGACATTTATGTATAGGAGGCAATATAAAGCATGGTAGTACACCGTATGTATTCTTGCCATTACGACATTGTCATGTATATTCATATGTGTGTCTGTATGTCTATCTGTCCGGATGAAAACCTAGATCTCGCAAGCTATAAAAACGAGAGACTAAATTTTTATTTTGTTATGTTCGTGTATTGCATAGGCAGGTCAAGTTTATTTCTGATTCTCGAAAAACACTTTCTTAGCTGTCACAGCACAGTTTAAGGGTCGGTAACTTACGATTTTGCACGATTAAATTTGACAATGTTTAAAATGTTTGGTACGATTTACAGCCCAATCGAATAAGAATCACCCAAGTTAATACATATTCTTTACTACTATATATTCTTTACTACATAAAGGAAGGGAGAAGCCGCAGCGGGTATGTGTTTGTATATCGACGCCCATGCGTAGCATAGTACTGTCCGTTGCTTCCGACCATAGCTTTCCGTGCATTTTTTCCAGCGTGTATTTAGTTTTAATTTATGACTTGTTAGTAGCTGCTGCATTTTGACGCCAAGTCATGGCTAAACATTGCTATCAACACCACGGCAACAAACAACAGCAGCAGTAGCAGCAATCGATGCAGCAGCCGCATTCCAGGAAGCTCATATTTCCACAATTTTTAGACCCTGTACTTTAAAAAAGTACAAAAGGGTCTATTAAGTTTGTGCAAATGACATTTGTGTGTAACAGGCAGAAGGAGGCGTGGCAGACCCCATAAAGTATATATATTCTTGATCAGGACGACGAGCTGAGTCGATCTAGCCCTGTCTGTCTGTCCGTCTGTCTGTCCGTCTGTCCGTCTGTCCGTCTGTCTGTATGAACACCTAGATCTCGGAAACTATAAGAGCTAGAGACTTAATTTTTTTTTTGTTAGGTTCGTGTATTACATAGGCAGGTCAAGTTTATTTCAAATGTTTGAAAAGTCATCCCCCTCCCCCTCAAATTTACAAAAATGTTCTTAGTATATACAGTTTTAGAGTCACTGGATTCATTTTTCGCAGGATTAAAGCTTTAGATGCTTTGCAATGTTTGGTGCAAGTTGCAGCCCAATCGGAGAAACACCGGAGATATTCGACAAACAATTTTCAGTACTAGGCATTTGGGTAGGGGAGGGGGGAAGCCACACTGTACGCGGCTACTAGGGCGTATGCGTGATTTTTGATTGTGAGTGTGAATTTCTGTATTAGTATTGGTTATTATTTGTATTTTAGTGTATATTTGTATGAATAAGTGTATGTGTGTGTGTATAAGTGCATGTGTATGTGTATGTGAGTATGTACATATATGCTGCTGCTATTATGGACTCTACGGACTATTATGGACTATTATGGACTCCCAGGGCAAATCAAAGTACAGGGTCACCTACTGTCGGTTGCGTCCGACTGTAGCTTTGCGTCCGACTGTCGCTTTCCCTACTTTTTTACAGACTGCAAATCTGTTTCTCCTTCTCGTACATACACCCACCCTTCTCTCTCTGCTTCTGTATGTTAAGTTCAGAGTCGCTATGAAATTCAGCAGCCTATGAACTGCTGCAAACACGCCGCTGACAACATTAAGCCCTGACAACAAGAACAACCGACAACAACCATGAGCATCCGCTGACAGCATGTGGTGGCGGAATTACAATTGTGAAGCCAATTCCATATGTCAGCCGTTGACAGCTTCTAGATACCACTTGGAGCAGCATATGGCTCTGTGGCTAATTAACTCAAATATGATATTGGGGTTTATCTTTAGTATGTGACCTGCAGATGATATTTAGATTATATTATTAATACTAATTTAAATGTTATACATCATTAATCTCAGTAATATAATGCATTAATTTACTCTCTGTACGGTTTAGTCAATTCTAGCAAATTTTGCAATAAATTTCCTTATATTTAAAAAGTTAAAGTTTTTACAAAAAGAAAACACTAAGCATAGGTTCAAACGTATTTATTTACATAGTATAAAAATATTCTCAAACAAATTCATATAGCTGACATCATAAAACCCAAAAAGTCTTGTCATACTGGCTTAAGTTGATTTGTGTATTATTATAGTTTCAATTTGTGTTGCAAATATCAAAGTTTCGTATATAATTTGAAGCTTAACAGTAGATTTATAGCGTTTCACTGCAAATCGCAAATTATATACTTAGATAGACAATTTGATGCGCCTTCATTCGACCAGGCGAATTGGTTTGAGTCGCCACAGAGTCTAGCTGCGGACTATGAATATACACATCTGGTTATATACATATATATAATTATAGAGAGAACGCTCGATGTTGCCGCCGTGTGACACACAGTTGCCACATAAATCAAAAACTTGTGCGGAAAAGTCAGTCAGGCTTGCCACGCGCGACTCGACATTGCCTTGGCTTACTGAAATCATAATTCTGTGTCGTTTCATTCCCTCTGCCCCAGCGACTCCCCTCTATCAAGCACTTATGGCTGATCAACCAGTTTGCTCAGAGTTCAGTTTTTTCTTTCTTTTGCTGCTGGTTTTTGTGCATCCGTCTTTGTAATTAGACGTCTTCATAATTAGTCGAGCTGTGCAATTTTTTCTTCTTTTTTTCTATATTATATAGAAGGCGTCCTACTCTGGCTTTAGAAAGTTTTTTTATTTGTGCTTTTTTGTGTAAATTTGTTGATTATTAGCACGATAATATTTAATTAGATTTTTCTCTCAGACACCCTGGCGTTGTGAAAGGCGCCCGGTTTTAGACAGAGCGGGGCACGGCTCATTACCCAAAAGCTAAGCCAAAGGCATGCGAAGGCACTTAAAAAAATTTACATTATTTGTTTGAAGAAATGTTCATTTGAAAAAAAAACAACTTTATATTCTGTTGATATTATATAAAATTATTACCAAATTAAGAAAAAAGTAGTATTCGCTTTTTTTTATTTATTTTTATTTAATACTATTTTTAAACAGATTTTCAACCAATGATAATGAAAACATTTTTTAAAGCTATAAGTATGTAATAATAATAATAATAACATATAATATATAAATAAGCCTTTATTATGCGAAATATTTTAAGAAAAATATGAAATAAATTATTCCAAAATAGTAGACAAAATTTTATAATATAAATACAAAATAATGAATAAATTTACAATTACTTTATATTTTTTTTTTAAATATGATGACTGCTTCAAAGAATTGTTTCCAGTGTAGCTCTAACTCACACCAAGCAACAAGTGGGTTTTGCTTTTTGCATATGACCGTTTCCGTTTGCCAAAGCCAACAGCTACAGAAAACTGAGAAAAGAGCTTGTAATTTATAGTACTTAAGCTGAAATCTCACAGCAACACAGCTCAGAGCAGCCCGGCCTTGATCACCACCTGAGCCGAAGCGTGGCAAATGGCAAAAAATACATAAGTAAACCAAATGTTATTGTTGTTATTGTTGCTGTTGCTGGTGTTGCAGAGTTTGTTCTGCTGATTATTTTGTTTATTTGCCAAAAGTGTTTGTTAGGCAAAACAAAATCATAAAAACTGTAAACACGAATAGCAAATAAATTGCAAGCAGCGCTGAACAAACTAAGTACTTAACCTAGTTTAGTTGCAGCAGCAGCAGCAGCAGCAACAACAACAACGACACCATTAACAGCGGCAACATCTACAATAGCAACAGTTGCACTGACAAAGTTCCTCCGTTGCATGCCACATAGTCATTGATTCCGATTGCTATTGGCGACTTAACTTGGGCTCCAATGGGCTGGCGCTGCTGACACAGTCGTGCCGTGTTGCAACTGCAATTAAACGTCCTTGCCCCAGCCAAGTTGCCAACAAGTGCATGATTTTTGATTAAATAAAAATGCATACTTATTAAAAGTATTTGGATTTGAAAGATATTCAAATTCTTGGGGTAGTTAAATCTATAAAAACTCTGAAGAAAAATGCAAATAAAATCGTTCTAATGCTGACTTCAGTTCGGAAGAATTATGTTCCATATTTTATTTTAATTTAGACCATAATTGTTTTAAAATTCATTTATTTCACTGGAATAGATCATTGAAAGTACGTAGTATTGAAATTAATTTAGAAATAATCACATTTAAGTCGAAATTCGGTTTTAAACATACATAAGTCCTTTGATTTATTTTTAATTTGATCTTTAATTTTTCACAAAGAACATTTATTAAAAATAATATATTAAATAATAATTTAAAATATTAAAAAATAGCTTTTATTTCATTCAGTTATTGGTGTTTTATTTTTATTTATTTTAATTTAATTTTTCATCATAAAAGTTTTTACTGCCTGGCCACACAATAATTTTAATGCAAGCCTCGCAAAGTTGTGCATTAAACGAAAAGACTTGAAAATAAATAAATAAACATTTATCCACACGCAATGCAAATATTATGGCTGCCACAATAATTCAACAAATCAACAAACCTATCAGAGATATTATCAGCTGTCCAGTGCTACCTGTGGCCAGGTGGGTGGGGAGCAGTTGCCGGCGGAGGGGTGGCCCAAGCGCAGTAGCCGATATGACAGCAGGATGTAACACACCCGTCATAGCAACGTCACAGTTGTATGCCACACGGCAGCAAATGGCAGTAGCCACACACAAAGACACACAGGAAACACACACATGCAAATGCAGATAGCAACTGCAACACACATGCAAATCGCCTAGACGAAGCGACGGCTTAATCACCTGCGGGCTGATAAACAGATAGACAGCCAGAAAGTGAGGGGCAGAGAGTGTAGGAGAGACGCACAGACAGGCAGCTGAAACGGGCAGCAGGGCGTGGCAGCTGCCCAGCTAATTTCTATAAACAAATTTCATAGCGCCCCCCGCCAAAAACTACACTGTCCAAAATCAACTATCCGATTGTAATACAATTTATATATTAAATTGCATATTTTTGCATATTATTTGTCACAGTGTAGAGCTAAATTTGGAGCAGGAACAAAAAAGCGAGCGCCAAGTTGTCTGCAAGTGTTGCACATCGCACAGATGCCAGCGCCGCGATACAAGCCAAAGGCTAGCAACAACAACAACAACAGCAACAACAACAATAATAAAAACAAAAACAATGGTGGCAGCTGCTACTGCCACAAAACATAATCTCTGGCGATATCTCAGGCGGCAGGCAGCGGTATTTGTGTGGCTTCCTTGCTGCCTGCCGCCTGCAATTGCAACTGCAACTGCAGAAGCAACAGCAACAGTTGCTCCTTCTCAACTCCCCTTGGCAACTGTCTAAGCAGCATCAGCCACCTTCCATTTTTTTATGCGCTCCGCTGTGGAAGCGCCGGCGGGCCAATGCTTTGGTTTGCTTTTTACTGTTGTTGCTGTTGCAACTGTTGCTGCTGTTGGTGTTGCCGTTGCTGTTGCTCTGTTGCCCGTTGTCCGTAACTAATAAAAATTTCAATTTGTACGCTAAACGGTTATTGACGTATTACCGCTTGGTCAGCTTCAGCCGAAGCTTCAGCAGCAGCAACAGCAACAGGGCGGAGCACAGTGAGCTCAAAGCAAGTATATTAAAGGGCAAAAAATGGAAAAAAAACAACAAGAAAATATAAAAAACAATCATGCAAAAAAGAACCTACATATTAAAATAAATGATAAAAAAATATATTAATATATGTAAGAATTTTACATTTCACAAATCATTTGAAATATGAAAAGAATTTCATCTATATTTATTTTCTTTTTTAATATTTGCCAACTAAGTCAATCTACGTGCATCTGAAAACTGACTTAAAATCCTACAAATTCTTTAAATTAGCATCCTTTTTATATGTTTCTTTTAACAGACGCAGAGTATTTTGAAATTAAAATAATGTATAAAACAATTAATAAACGAAATTTTCTTCTCAGTTAAAAATATTTTCTTAAAAAGTTGAAATTAATATTATATAATATAATATTATAAAATAGAATAATAATATAACATAATATAATTTATGTATCTAATTATCAATTTTCTTATTTATCTAATCTGTAGTAATTTCCCAACCTATTTCTCCTTTTTGCCCAGCTGCCGAAACGCTCGAGTCCACTGTGCGCCGGTCACAGACCAGCAGAGACACAAGGTAGCTGCAACGCCTTTAGTTATTGTTTCTTTTGGTGCATGCAACGCCTTCATAATGTTTTATTCATTGCAAAATAACCACATAAAAAACAACAATGAGAGGCTTTCGCCAACATTGCAAGTGGAACTGGAAACTCTTTTTTAGTGAGGCCCCAAAATGAAGAAGCTTTTCTTTTAACATTATACGGTAATTTAAATTATAGTTTCAGCATGCCCTTGACACTTTTGCCTTTCTCGTACCTTGCAGACTCCGGCTCTAACTACGACTTTGGCTCTGTCTAATCTGTAGATGCCACACCCCGTTGCCTGTACCGCGGCAAATTCCACAAATTATATGCCACATGGCTGAGAAACTCTTCTCTAATGATGTCAATTTTGATATCCGGCCGCATCTTAATTACACACACACACACACACACACACACCTTCCCCCCAATAGCCCAAAATTATTGTCTAGTTTTTTATGGTAATTATTGCCATGGTAACTGGCTTAATTACATAACCAAGGCGAGGCGTCTCTGAAAATTTCATACAATTTGTATTTGGCATGGCATTAACCTGAAGTACGCCTTAATGTCAAATCCGATTGTCGAGAGGCATATCCAATAGCCAAACGCTAACTCTAAGACTCTGGCTAAATTTAGCTAGAGTCAGACGTCTGACATCAGAGTCAGAGATTATATCAAAGTCGCTTTTATAATCAGCGTGGAGCTCTTCAAATTTCTGTTGTTGTTTTGGCAATGACAATTGAATTGCTATTTCATTCAACGCACAGTGGAGAGTGCTCAACAGTGTACTAAAAATTTATCTGATCTGAGAACTACTGAAATAACATTAAGCATACCTTGATGTTCAGCTCATATGTATATTGACAAGTTTTTCTTACAGATTCTTATCTTCAATATCAATGTAACTTTAGTCGTGTACGAACTCTCCTTTTTTCTCCTTCTTACCACTTACCACTCAATTCCTTCCTTAAGACCGTCCAAAATATATAACTGAACTAACTGATCACCTCCCACAGACACAATTGCCAATTAAGGCATCTCAGGCTGCATTTATTTTCCATTTAATTAACTTCCTCGAACGCTTAACATGGGTTTTTTTTTACATAATTATTACAGAGCAACAATGAAGCCAAATTAAATTAAACACTGACAGCAACAACAACTGCAAGTTATGTGGGTCACACACAGAGAGCAGAAGGAGCAGCCGGTGGGACAGAAGGGGAACCCAGTTCGACATAAAAGGCTAAACACATCCAACTGTACAATCGCATAAAGATCACGATTAAATGAGTGCGCAATTGGATCAAATTTGCGCCAAGACCGAAGCCAAAAACTAAAACGAGTCACAGCAACAAAAGCAGCAGCAACAACAACAACACCAACTGTTGCAGAGGGAGCCAAGTCGAAGCGCTTTTCAAATGGCTCATAAAATTGCCTGGCTCTTCGTTGTTGTTACTGTTGTTGTTGCTGCTGCTGCTGCCCTGGGTAGTAAAATTGAATGCGTGTGGGTTGCAATGTGACACATACTGTCATTATTACCAGGCAACAACCTCTACTCTCTCAGACCTGTCCAAGGCTCTCATATTACCCAAAGCTCAACTCGAGTTGTCGGCTCGTTACAGGAAAAGTCGACTCGTTTCTTTTTATCTTTCTTTCATTTTCCCCCCATTTTGTTTTTAACATAAGGGGTTATAGTAGAAGTTAGCCGGAATTGTGGAGTTGCAGAAATATTTATGCATTATGCAACAGACGATATTGTCTTTTCGGTTGCAGCTCAAGAGAAAATTCAACCAAGATTAAGACATTTAAAAATGAGTATGGATACGAGTATATTCTTTTATATAAAATAAGATGAGTAAAAGGATTACTATTAAAACTAAGTATGATCATCTGTATAACTCTTCAATCGCCATCGGAAACTATATTTGGAATCTCTAAAAAGTCTTTGCTAGCAAAAAATGACAGATTTTATTATTATTATGCCATAAAATTTAATTCTAAATATATGAAACTAAAACATGATACTACAGCAAAATATTAATCAGATTAGATGTAACCATATCTAATGAGAATGACTTCAGCTTACAGAATTACGTAACTGTAAACTAAAAAGTAAAACTGTAGAAGCAGACCTTTTAAATAACCAAAAAAAAAAACGCTATAGTCAATAGCTATTTCACAGAGAGAGACTTGTAGTAGATAGACTAGTAATTACAGCACCTAGCAGAGATTTGACTGAAATGTCAGGGAGACAGAGTGACAGATGTATGATGCTAATTTAAAGGCCCAACAAAAACTAATTCTGCAGCAATTTTTTTAGCCAGTGAAAGCCAAGGAAATAACAACAATGTGAACAACGAGCATTGTCGCTGATTAGCCCGGTAGCCAAGTTGGCCTGCAGCTGAAACTGCAGTTGCCGTTGCCATTTGGTAGTTGCAAGCAGCAGGCACCTTGGCAAATGGCAATAAATTGTTGCACTTGAAATAAAAAGTAATGCTGGAAATTGTAACATAAAGCAACTGTCACACATACAGCAAAGAAGAAGAAGTAAAAATCAGAGACCCGCTCCAACTGCGGTCCAAGTCCAAGTCCGACATGGAATTCGCTGTTGCAGACCCGTTGACTGACTTGCAACTGTCACTTTTTGGCCAAGTTGCATGTCCGCGCGAATTGCTACCATTTTCATTTCATTTGCTGCAACGTTGACAATTTTTTTTTTAAAGATTTTTTTATACTTTTAGTTTTATGCAACTACATGGGGTATAAAGTGTATTTAAGGTTTGTGGGGAAGGTAAATTGTATACCTAAACTATAGGGTTCTTAAGTAAAGCTGCGTTTCGTTTAATAACTGTCAGATATAATAAAATACTTTCTATTTTACTTGGTAAATAAGTGCAACGATATTTGATAGCTGAACACTCACTACTTATTTTATGTTTGTCTGGAACCTTTAAACACTTTACCTTAAAAGAGTACAAAAAGGTGCGATTTGCATATGTGTATGTGTGTGTATATGCTGCTGCTATCGATCCCTGAAGCAAAGCAAAGTACAGGCTCTCTTATTGTCCGTTGCGAACGACTGTAGCTTTGCGGTTTTTTTGTTTTATGTTTTAGCATAACATTCACCCATTCGGGCGTCGACTGCGTGGGCTGTGCGCTTAGTGAAAATTTGCAAAAATATTTGGTCAAAATGTAAAAGTTATTGCAAATGCAACGGCAGCAACTGTTGTGGTGGCAACTGCAACAGCAACGGTTGCTGCATCAGCTTCAGCTTCATCGTCGTCGGCGTCGTCGTCGTCTGGCAAATGTTAATTTACGATTTCAATTTGGCGGCCGCCGCATAATTTATACGCCTTAATTGAACCGGCTCTTACGGCTGCGACAATGATGCTGACTTTTGCAAGGGGCAAGCAACAGTTGCTGCAACGAGTGAGGCACAGGGGGCAGCAACTTGAACTTCAAAGAGCGCACTAAGTTATGACATGAAAGTCGGTTAGTCACGTCTGCAACAAAGTCAGCAACTGTTGTTGCTGCTGTTGCTGTTGCTGCTGCATGTTGCATTTGACACACATTCGAATCGAGTTGCAGTTGCAGATGGATTACCGTTTGCTCAAGGTCAGTCATAAACCCCCATGACGCGCAGCTTTTGTCTTGCTGTCATAAAGCGGGCGTCCATTGAACTAATTTATATGAAATTTCAAACTTAGTTCATGCACTGAAAAAATCAATGTTTAATAGAAAATAGTG
Source organism: Liodrosophila aerea (assembly GCA_035045005.1). Classification (NCBI taxonomy): domain Eukaryota; kingdom Metazoa; phylum Arthropoda; class Insecta; order Diptera; family Drosophilidae; genus Liodrosophila; species Liodrosophila aerea. The sequence continues at coordinate 59,146 of JAWNNL010000956.1, read as the reverse complement.
GAATATGTTACGCCATAACACAAATAAATTTATATGAAAGTGTGCATGTGAACAATATGTATTTATGGTCATAGATCAAGTCTTTGAATTATATTGATATGAAGTCTTTCAAGATTGAGGAGGGACAAGAACTTTCTTTCATTTCTTATTGATTATTATTCATAAATTCGCAAAACTATCAAAAGAGACTTAGAGATTCAGTTATAGTTATTTCAGGAACCTTTTAGTCGAAAGTCGGAAGCTTAAAAAGCGAAACAATAAGTCACATATACTTTCTGATTGACTCTCTTGTCCATTAGCTCTGAAATTATCAAATTAGAAGCGTCATCAAAGCTTCCCATGAGTTTCTTTCCTTGGAAACACAATACAATTTACTTAAATCTCTATACTTCATTCTCTACATGTAGGTATATTCATTCGTCCACTTCAAGTATGTTGTTTTTGATTCCACATCCATCAAACTGCATTCATTTGAATCTGATATACAATCCGATTGAATTTCTCTCAGTGCAGCACATTCAAGGGCATCAGCTGGCTGCTGTTACTGCTGTTACCCGGTCTCTCGCAGTTTAAAGTAATTTATTTCAATTAGAAACTCATGTGTGTGTGTTTGTGTGTGTGCCTGGGTTTTATGTGTGCTGTAATCAAGCTCAATTTTGAAATAAGTTCCAGTTGCTTGCAGTAAATTGGGCAAAGACTCATTATGCAGCCCTCATTTAAATGTAGTTAATCTAATGCTGATAGCTTGGCCTAGGTTCGGCAAAGTAACACAAAACCAGCAGCTGACTCAATCAGCTCAATTAACAAATGTAACGAATGTAACGAATGTAATGAACAAGTTAGGAGGGTGCCAGTCGAAAGTGCTCTCCAACATTTGGACATGTAATAGTTAAAGTAATTTTGAAATTGAGAAATTCGTTAAGTCGAAATACTATATACTGAGTTTAATTTGTAGTATTTTGTGCTAATTCCTATAGATTTGCTTGGGGCAAAAGTAGGAAGTTTTTGACCCGACGACAACCTTCAAACAACTTTCGTTGCACATGGCGCAACATGGCAATGGAGCTGGAGCTGGAGTTGGGGGGCTGAAGCTAATGCTGGCATGCAATTCAAATCCCAAAAGGCAACACCTTTCCACCTTTCGCCAGTGGCACATAGTTGCCAGTTAGTCAGGCATATCAGCTGCAAACTCAACCACAACAATAACAGCAACACTAAGCAGTGCTTTCTAAACTCCGAATGGGAATCACAGCTAATCAGCCCCAGCCCCAGCCACAGCCCCAGCACCATAATAATGCAAATTGAGCAACTGCAACTGCAACTACTGCGGATTATGTTTGTTATGATGATGATGATGCAATACGATCCCCAAATCAACTGCAAATAACAGCAATTGATATTGCAAATAGGTGAGTGTGTATACAGATAGAGAAATGTGTATTAAGTATGTTCACACAAATCAAATAAAGATAATTCCACTGAGTTATTCATTTGCCATTTCCCTGGGTATAAAGTCTGTCATTATGATATGCAACGTTGATCACTATTTCTGCTCCTGCAGGATAACGATTCCCCTAAAAAATATGTAAATAAACAGTGTAAGTTTGGCATATGATTTCTTTTCTGCAAAATTTGTTCTCTGTTTGTTATTTCGATTTGTATTTGGTCATGGCAGGCGGATAATGGCCTTTATTATGTTAACTCGATTTGGACAAACAGTGCGCCAAAATGATTGTTATTATTTCCGCCTCGTAACAAATTGGCAGGCGAAATAGAAAACTCCCCTCTTGGCTTGCGAAATTGGGCGCAGAAAATTGTCAGTTCGTAATCTGAAAACTCTATCTCCGTCTCTACTATATACACATACTACGATACACAAGCCGTAGGCCACAATAGCAAAAACATAGACATATGTTTAATATTAAATGGGAAATTATCATAGCTGATACAAATCAATCATTATACTTTGAGGCAGCATGATTTGTACCCTTTGCTTGTTTTCACTTCCTATTAAATTATATTTGGCATTTAGCGTTGCCAAAGTGGGCGCACCACTACCACTACCAAGCAATAATAACGACAACAACAGCACCACAGTACCACAGCTCCATCAACGGCACCAACAACAACAAATTGACATCAATTACACGACAAAGCGACTCCTGTTACTACACTGAAAACAAAACTTATTGCCAAGAAATGGGCTTAAAGTGAAACTAACAATATTAGGAGCAAATTGGAATGAATCTGCTTAGTGTTATAAAGGGAGCTTCAAATTGAAATTAGTTGTATATTGGGCACTTTGTTATTAGGTATCTGAGAAGGTCCATTGTACTCCCTACTGCACCTGGAGCTCCTTCACGAACCCGAAGTTAAAAAAGTAAGTTTCAAATTCAATTCAATTGGAGTTATGTGTATAAGGTAATTGTTCTCTAACATTTAATTTAGCTTATTATTTTTATATCTCTATGAAGCCCTTAATGCACCTAGAGTTCCTTCAAGAACTCAAATATCATCCCAGGACTGAGGTCTACTACATCCGCTCCAACCCTAATTTTTGGAGTCTTCTTCGAGTTTAAGTGTATGAAGAAGTTTCAACCTCTTCCCATTAATATCGTCACTGACAATACCTATTCTCTTAAGGTGACGCCTGAGCCTACAATGCCCCCGGTCAGGAGGATTGTAAGAATTCTTAACAAGTTTTTACCCAACTTTATGCTCGGTTAAAATCTCTTCAGATTATGTATATGTGCTCAAGAGTTCTTTACTAACTGATTGCTGACTTATCTCTTCTTCATGCAGATCATTTTCGTAGCCTTACTATTGACTCATATTAAACATTTAATCTAATATCGATTATCATTGACACTATAATTCAACAATTAGGATTAGTTTAATTTATCTAATTATTCAATTTATTTTTCTCTAACTGCATTGCTGGAGGCCTGCAGAGGCCCTGTGGTACGTCTGAAGCCTCCGGGAGTTCAGAGAGTAGGCGCGGCTTTGACGGCTTTTTCTGGATTGCCTTTGACGCGCGATCAAAGTGCCTTTCTCTCCCCTCCAACGGCTCAGTGTGTGTGTGTGTGTGTGAGTGTCTCTCTCTCTCTCTCTCTCTCTGTCCCAAACTGCCTCTCTCTTTCCACCCACTGCTTTTTGTACTTTGCAAGTGATTGAGTAATTTCGATTGTCTTGTGGCAGAAGTTTATCAAGCCAAATAATATTAACGACATGCTTGTATTGCTGCTGTTGCTGCTGCTGCTGTTGCTGTTGTGCACAACTAAAAGAAAAACGAATGAAAATACCAAAGAGCCAAAAGAAAGGCAAATAATGCGACTGGCGCACGTCATTTATGGGTGGGTCGTTGTATATACAGATATTTTTTATGTATTACCTTTATTTCTGGGTGTCGCTTGGCCTGTCGGTGGCGCAACGTTTTTAATTATGCTCCTGCTGCAGTTGCCCCTAAAAAAAAAACTAAAAAAAAGACAATATCTAAAGTACAACGCTTTTATTGAAAGTCTGGCCATGCTTTTATTTTTAAAACTTTTTCAGCAGCCGAAGCAAATAAATTGGTTTGCCGCTTGATTGCCCTCATACCTCTTTGGCTTTAAAAGGGTGTTACTCCAGTGTATTGCCTGCTAACTGGCACTCTATAAGGAGTCAAAAAAGGAGGCCAAAAAGTGCAAGCTCACGTTTGATATGGCATTATTTATTCATACATTATTCATGCATATTCATGTGCACTCACCGAGTGCAGTTGAAAAAGTTGAGGAAAGGGTTTACTGATAAGTTCTTAAAATGATGATTATTTGCATAGATTGATTAGCAATTATAAATGGCTTTTAATTAAAGATTAAGCAGATTGTTTCTTATTGTTGAACCGTGCTGTAAAATCTGGTTCACATTGAACTAATGATAACACATAATGTGCATCTAACAAATAGTTTTGGAACGGAGTCAAGTCTTCAATTGAAATCTAAAGCAGTATGTAATCTTGAGCTCTTCATACATCTTAGGGTATAGTTCCAACTATAGTCGAGACTGTTTTCAACTTAAGCAGTTCATTATTACTTCATAAAATTTAATTTTTATAAAATTCTACACACGTTAGGAAAGTACTTAGAACGCTGGGTGAGACAATAAACAAGCATAATGTTTCTTTTTAATTTGTTTTTTTATTTAGGCCATCTAAACTATAACAGCATGATCGCACCTAAATACTTGTATATTGCTTTTAATTGGCTTAAGTGCCGGAATTACAATTGCATATGCAAGTTTTCCCCTTTACATTCTTCACTCTTGAGATAACTACTAAATACTATTTTCCCTCTACGATTCAATGTAAATTGCATAATTTCATTATATACAAAACATTTCGCACTCACCCGCTATAAGTAGGGTCAGTTCAATTATTCTGCTTCTGCGTGCCTTATGTAAACATTAAATAGAAATTTTATTATAACAATATGTAAACAAATAATCATAAAAAATGGAAAATTATGGTTCATTTGCACAGCGGGCGCGTTAATTGGATTACAAAATTGACGCCCCCTAAAGAAAGAGCCGAACGCATGCACGAGATATCAGCAGCAGGCCTTAAAGATGCATAGATACAGCATACAGAGAGCTTGAGATACTGACGTAGCTACAGGTACACGAGCAGATACTTTGCCACGGTGAGTGGCTCGAGTGTTGAATCATGCAATTCAATAGACACGAAGAAGAAAAAAACCGAAACGAAAAACGAGAAATCATCATTAATATATCAACACAAAATGTATCTAACAGATGCATAGATACACAGACAGACAGCGCGTGCAGCTGAAAAGCGTTTTCAATGGCTTTGATGATTGGGAAAGTGCTTTTCACAGCTACCTTACGCTCTGTCCGTCTGTCTGATCATGATGCATGCTAATTGCTGCATTTTCGCACATTGCCAGCTTTTTTTTGCCTTTATTGAAATTTATTTTTCATTTTTCTTTGCGTTTTCCTGCAAAAATTTGTTGCCGCATAATGACTCATGCGTGCTGAAAAATCTACTACATTTTGGGTATATCGCGTACGATTGGCTTAATAAATAATTTATTACTGTAATGTTTTAATTAATAATATCTTTTCGAGACATTACTGACCTTGTGCAGCTGCTGGCAGCTTGGCTTATACTCTAGCTAAAGGTACTGTGAGTTTGTTAAGAAATATGAATATAAAATTTAAAGCTGTGCTTAATAATGATGTGAAATAGTATAAACCAATGAATGGTAAACTTCATTAATGAAATTCGCTGGGTTTTAATCAGTTTACAATAAGTGAAGTTTTGTATCTTAAAGAGAAAATACAATTATTGCATTGCCTTTTCCAATAACTCCTAGACTCATCTGAACCAGGTATTCCAGATCCGAAAATTTAGCTGTTGGCAAAAACACGTGGAATAACGATAGCATACTTTAACAGAACTCTATTCAAATCTTAACAACATTGGATCTTTATCTATCTATCTCAATATTATCTACCTATGTATATTGCATATATCAGAAACAAGCGCATCAAACCTTCGACCAACTGAAAATGTTTTCGCTGTAATATTAAGTTTTTGTTTTTTGTTTTTTTATCTTCACATCTGCAGTTGCCTTGGTTCATTAATTTGTACCTCGAACAGGGGTCACTGATAATGGACTTTAAAAGGCTTTAAAAGGTATGTGGTATAGGCAGCGATCACTCTGATCTGAAATTTGATATATGCAATCTTTACACAGTTGTTGAAAAAATGCACAGCACGTTATTGTTTACCCAGGGTTCAGGTAGACCCCTCTAGGACGACCCAGTAAATTGCATAAGCCGCAGCAGGCCAATCATTCAATATGCATAAAAAAAAACAACAGAAAACAAGGGAAAAAATATATAAAAAATAATTTAAGGCGGTGAAATTTTTTGATATTATCAACGATAATTGACAAGTATTGAGTTACGAGCATGTTAAACAAAAATGTGAAGAATGAAGAATGTGAATGCCAAAAATAACGGTAAAGAATGCAGTTTAACTCATCTGTAATAAACTAGGAATATTGGTAAGAGAATCAAGAGAGCTAAGCGTACTTTTTTAGTCAGTTAAATGCAACAGAAATTAGAAATTATTTTTATTAACCCAAGGTCAATTTAAAATTATATTCGCCTTTGAATTATGGACTAAAGCTGTCAAATTATATTTTGGCACTGCCAAATCTCTAAATGTAGTTAAACAAATTTTCAAATATATTTATTTATAGTGTCTGAGTGAATGAATCACTTTTGGCAGCGTTCCCGTGCCGTTGACTGATTTTCAGTCACTTTTCCACTATATTCTTGTCAGAGGATTTATTCATGGCGAGATATTTTGTTTTTCTTTGAGCATTAGCTGTGCGAGACATTTGACACTAAATGCAATTTGAAGGCAATAAAACAAAAAGCGAAAGAAAAATGCATTTAAATAAAATGCTCATTATGCATGCGGCGTCATATCTAGAGAATGGCTTAAGAATTGCTCAAAAAAAGTCACAAACAACAAGAAAAATTTGCATACAACGAGACAAACAAACTGAAACAGAAACTGCACTGCAAGAAATTCTGTTATAGAGCTAAAGTTAATATAGAATCAGTTTAAAGCTACTCTAGAGTTAGAGTTAGAGTAATATTTCAAATTATACTTATGGTTATTAATACTAAACTATAAATTTTTATAATACATACATATATCACAAATGTATGTGGCTTTTCGTTTTGTGTAGTCCATCGACTACGACTACCACTTGGGATTGCAGCAGGGAGTGCCCCATGTCTGTGGCAAGCTCTTGGCGAGTCGCAGAGCCTCAGTGCCGCAGTTCTTGGAGGCCATCGAGGTGACAACGATGTCTGACATACTCTGACACTGACGAAGTTACAGGGGGCGGGGTGTGGGGGGCGAAGCCTAATTGATTAATTGCAAAACAACAGCGACAACACGATTTGCATTTTGATTTCAAATTTGAGTTCGAGTCCGACTTAATGCTATTTTTTAGAGAATGCAATTGGAACTGTCAATTTGCATTTAATTCGGCGAAAATAAATTGCCCGAATTGACTCACGACTCTTTTTGTTGGCGCGCTAAATTGGATTTAAATGAATCTCAACAAGGCTGAGATTATACATAAAAGATACTCGATTCAAATTACTCACATCAGGCAATTTTGGTGTCAAGAAAAGAATTAAATTTTTCTCTGTTATTGTGGATATATTTCTACGCTCGAGAGGGTAGCATCACTTTATTATTAATCGAAGTAAAAAGAAGATATATAAAATATGATTATGTAAGTTTAACAACGCTTTAGATGTTGTTGATTAAATATATGTTAACTAAAGGTTAAATACATCGCTTAATGGAGCCTAATAAAACCCAGAAGGGTTACATAGATGAAGATTACTTCTATATTCGCAACTATATCAGCTTTAACTGAAACTAGCAATACATAGAGTATTTGCAATGCCTCGTTCAATGCAGTTATTTGTTCAATCTGATATATTTCATTGATTTCCATTATTGAAATGCTAATAAAAGTGCATCATATATCATTAATAATAGGATGTTGTCATAGGCCTGTTGGCTGACCTTTTCGGGGGTTTGGCCTTCCATAAAACAAGTCGAATAATGCAGCTGATTACAAGTCTGACAACAAGGCAGCTTACATTGTCTGCGGCAGGCAACAGCAACAGCAACAAACACAACAACATCAACAACAACAACAATGTGAACAAAGTATCGATGTTGAACATTAAGCCAGCGACAAAATGAAGCAGATAACTGCGGTTTTTAATCAAATCAAATGCAACAACAACAGCAACAGCATTAAGAGAGTCGTAATGTAATAGTCACAACAACAGCAATAACAACAATCATAGACTAGCAAATGGAAAGTGTTAAAAATCTGATTATCATGCGGTGGCAGTGTTTTTCACATGCATGCACATTTTTCTTCCCTCTGGCATTTTGCATGCCACAAACACAGTTGCTATCGTTGTTGCTGTTGTTGTTGCTGCTGCCAGGTAAATGAACTTGTAATTGGCTATAGGTACACACACATATGAAGTACACTGTTCGTGGCAAATATCATGACAAGACTCAAAAGAAAAATTCTTAAAAAAATGTAGCAAATGGAATAGATAAAAAGACAATAAGTCCAGCAATAAAATTTCAAATTAAAAAATTCACTTTAGTTGACTTTTTTCTTAGCGTATCAGCCCTGTTTGTTTACATATTAGCTGGCACACAGCTGAGTACGATTGTGCAACACATGTGGCAAGTTGGCAACATTTCATTTTTATTTTTTAATTAAAATGTCGCTCATTGTGGCATCAATTTTTCAGCACATTTTCATTACAGTTATCTGCAGCTGCCACACTGAGCAAATAAAATGATATATAACCAAGCATACATACTCACACACACACACACACTCATGCATGCATGCATTTAAAGAAAAGCCAAGTAGCTACTGCCCACTGCCCCTGCCCCATTTTGTTGCAAAAGCAAATGATAATAAACTTTCACGCCCATTAATTGGCTTTGCGTGTTTTTCTCTCAGCTTCTTCTTCGTTTCTTTTTCTTTCGATTTATTTGGGTTTTTGTTTCTACAACTGGCAACTGGCAACTGGACAACTGTTGACGATGACGTCGCCGCCTCTGGCCGGCGCCTGACCAATTTTTACAGCATGTAATTCGTCAGCAGTAATGCTGCAATACGTATGATACTACACTTACAAAAATAATGTGCTAACGTGCTTGAGACGAGAATATGGCAAAATAAACTTACATAGAATATTGAAATTAACACGACGTTTGTTTACTGTAACTATTGACCCACTTGATCTGAGGGAAAATTAAGGTCCATAAGGTATCATCTCTTGGAATAAATTAGGTCGCTGTGTCTTACCGTTTGAGCTGTGCGATGTTGGCCAGTCAGCCAGTCAGTCAGTCAGTCAGGAGAAAGAACTTTATATATATATATGAGTCAAAATAGTATATTAAAATTCACTTAAATCAGTAAATTCACAGTAGGACACAACCGACAGTAGGCGACTCTTACATTACACTTTATCGTACATCATACTTTAATTTGTCGCAGTGTATGCATTATATTATGGCAATGGCCATGAAGCCTGCGAAATGCAGTTGAACAAAAGTAAAAATCACTTTCACTGCAACCTTGAGAGTGATGCCTCGGCTACAGCAGCTGCCCCAAGCTACCCCCAGCTGTCTCTAGCTGCTACAAGCTGTCGATCTGTTCCTCAGTGTGCATGTGGCACAGTGGCTGTCAATCGTTTACTCACAACCAGCTCAATTAACCGCATTTGTTACGTGTGTCTGTGTCTGTGAATTTCTTTTTGTTTTTCCTCCAGTACGATTACGCAAGTGCCAGAGCCGAAAAGTTCTGCCGAAAGACTTGAACAACAACAAACACGACAGGCTTAAAGACTTGGGCAACAAACTCGTTTTGCATGCTGCCTATTGGGTGGGGGCCGAAGAGAGGGGGGAAGGCAAACTAAATTAACAAAATCATATATCACTGCGGTACTTGGCGCATCACAGCGACCTCCCAGCTAGCTGACCAGACTGCAGCTGGACAGCATCATAGCAAGAGGGTGCGACAGGGGCAGGAGACAGGGTGGCATGCTTGTTGCCTGGCCTGATTTATGTCTTGCCACAAATGAAATGAATTGTGTAACCCTTTTGGCTAAAGCCAGGGCCAGTGTTTGAGGTAGGAGACAGGCATGAAGCAAGTTAATGCGAAATTTCTTGTTTTTGATCGTGGGCAGGCAGAGCATATGCACTACCCATTTCCTCTTGCCCAACATCAGATCATCCGATCTTGGCTCATCATGAAGGAGGTGCTGCTGCTGCCGCTGCTACTTCTGCTGCTGCGTCTGCTTATCGCTGGCGGCTCATCGCGGGCACGTTGCGCCCATAAAGCAAATCAAATTGCAACAATTGTTGGTAATATGTTAATAAATTTTTTTTCCACTTTTTCCATTGTGGGTTTCCCGATGCAAGTTCACTTTCATTAAGTTGTGAACGATTCTGAATGAGCTTCGCTTAAACTGAATTTATGGCCATCTCAACGGGGGGAGACCCCCTCAGAAAAAGACTTGATAATCAACAGACAAGACCTACGCAATGTGAACTCGCATTGCTCTGATTATTATCTCCCACTTTTCGTTGCTTTCCAAAAAAGTTGTGACACAATTTCAAAAGAGATGTTTTATATATGTATGTGTGATTTGATTTAATAAACGGATGAGTAATGCTACAGTTTTATAGTGCAGTCGGACGCAGCCGGCAGTTTAAGAACTCATTTATTATAAAGAAATTAGAAAATTAGCTAGTGTTACAACCTTGACTTAGAATTAGCAAATTACTCCGTTGATGTAGCTGACAGTTAACCAACGAAGGGACTATGGACGGGCATAGCTTCATTGTAAGGCATTCGCCGCACAATCCGAGGGTTCTATGTTCGAATCCCACTGTAGACTAACGCACATGTACAGACAGTTTGACAATAACAATTCTAAGGGGACTGATGAGGATGTTTGGCAACATCCGAAATAGCGCTATCTGGCCAGCCAAGCCTTTTCATTTTTCAATTAATAACTCCCAATAAAGCTTTCGACGCCGAGCCTGCTAAAACTCAATTTTGAATAGAAATTAGAAAAAATTAAAACAAAAAACAATTCTTTAAAAATAGCAAACATTTTATACTTGAAATAAGAACAAACTATAAAATTTAATATAAATAATATTTAAAAATGTAATTCTGAAGATATCTGAGAGGTAAAGGTAAAAGTAGTTGAACCGAAATGACTTTTACAAACTTAATATCAGCAAAAGAATTTGAGTCAATAAAATAAATATTCCGTAGATAAAAAGTTAAATAAATCATCATGCGAAATTTCTACAGAGTCTCAATTGCTAATTCAAAGATAATTCTGGAAAAACCTTAGAATAGACACACACACCTCTGATTACACTCACATTGCATGTGCTAATTGTTAATTAAATGATTCCTAAACAATTTAGTTAACCCCACTTTGATGATTTGCCGCCTACGTTGTTTAATCATAGTTAATTGTTAGCAATTTGACCCTTTGACCTTGGCTAATGCAGAGGAACAACACAATACATTGAATGATAATGACTAAGTATGAATGACGCAAACAAATTCTAAGCATTTCAGAGCCTTTTGCAATTGGCATAAATATTTAGCAGCAGAATGCTAAGAACCTCAATAATTAAAGGCAAATTAAACGTTAATTATTTAGTTAGTCAGCTTGTTTAGCTAAATAAATATTTATGTAATTATAAAAACGAGAATTACAAAAGTCACATGTATTTAATGATAGACGAGTTGCAAAAACAAAAGGCGGATTTACTGACATCAAACAAAAACAAAAAGTTAGTTCTCATGGTTGTCAATTGACAACGTCAATTGTTGTCAATGTTGTTGTTGTTGTTACTGTTGTTGCTGTTGTTGCTATTGTTGTTATTGTTATTGTTATTGGCAGACTGTAAAGCAAAGCTAACAAAACTTAACTTATGAGTATTAGCCGCAAGTTTTGGCATTTTGGCCAAATAAGGCGCTGGATTTGTGCGGCAATTTATGTGATTTGTGAGAGATTTTGGCAAAATGCTGCCTATCGATTGACTTGTTGTTGTTGCAGTTGCTGTTGCAATTGCAATTGTTGTTATTGTTGCTGTTGGCAGTGCGACAGGCCTTGATCGTAACGTAGTAGAGACGCCACGATTTACGGCAACTGCCACAGCGCCTAATACAAAACTTTATGGCTTAAATCGCATTTGTTCGCTTCAGAACAAAATCAGCTTAAGACTACAGACACACACATTCCCATACACACACACATAATACACAGTAGCTGAGCAGTGTTAAGTTTTCTATTTTGAAAAGAGAAACGCACTCGCTGCAGTCATAAACTAAAAAGGATTAACTTCAGCACAGGCGTGGGCAGCTTTAAGAATTCCGAAAGGAAATAGTTAAGTTGCGGTCTTAGGTCAGGGCTAGAGTTGCACTGAGCGAAAGAGTGATATAGTTGAAAGGGCATTTTGAGTAGTTTTATTACGAATATTGTAAAAAATAATTCAAGCATATTCTCATAGTTTCCATACCAGGTGATTTGTAAGATCAAGTATGCTAGTATATCTAAATATCTAACAATATTTTTTTAATTTTCGAATACGTTAATATTTTCCTTTTTATAGCAAAGTATTTTTTTCTGTTGATTATGTCATAAACATATTGTTAAGTATTATTATTATTATGAAATTTATATGATTTTCATATAATTTTTTTTAAATTTGTTGCCCTGTTCGTAAACTAAACATAGGCACTGTGCTGTGCAACGCGACTCGACCTTGATGCCACGCACAACAACTTAATTTGCTCATAATGAGAATCAACTGAACTGTCTTCCTGTCTGTCTGTCCGTTCGTCCGTCCGTCTGTCTGTCCCGCTGACTGGGTAGCCAAACAAGCGTTGCTGATTTTCCTCAAAAGCGACGCTCGTAATCCTGTAACCATGAATTATGCCGCGCTGCCACAAAAAAAGGGAGACCCAACCATTTAACAAAATGCCTAACCCAAAACCCCAACCAGGCCCAGACCACGGCCGAAGCCATAATCATTGTAGAACCTTGAAGTGCATTTTTAATGCCAGTGCTTGTCTGATAAGATTAAGTCATGAAATATACAAAAATACAAAAAAAAACTCGGAAAGCTACAGTCGGACGCAACCGACAGTAGGTGACCCTGTACTTTGATTTGCCCTGGGAGTCCATAATAGCAGCAGCATATATGTACATACATACTCACATACACATCCACATGCACTTATACACACACATACACTTATACATACAAATATACACGCAAATACAAACAATAACCAATACTCATACAGAAATTCATACTCACAATCAAAAATCACGTATACGCCCTAGTGGCCGCATACACTGCGGCTTCCCCCCTCTCCTAGCCAAATGCCTAGTACTGAAAATTGTTTGTCCAATATCTCCGGTGTTTATTATCCGATTGGGCTGCAACTCGCACCAAACATGAAAAGCATCTAAGGCTTTAATCCTGGAAAAAATGAATCCAGTGACTCTAAAACTGTATATACTAAGGACATTTTTACAAATTTGAGGGGGAGGGGGTTGAGATATCAAATTAAAAACGTAAACTTGACCTGCCTATGTAATACAACGAACCAAAAAAAAAAAATTACGTCTCTAGCTCTTATAGTTTCCGAGATCTCGGTGTTCATACAGACAGACGGACAGACAGACAGACAGACAGACAGAGAGACGGACAGACGGACATGGCTAGATCGACTCAGCTCGTCGTCCTGATCAAGAATATACATACTTTATGGGGTCTGCCACGCCTCCTTCTGCCTGTTACACACAAATGTCATTTGCACAAACTTAATAGACCCTTTTGTACTTTTTTAAAGTACAGGGTCTAAACATGCTGTGGCCCTTCCCAAGTTGTTAGCACACAGTGGGTCGAGGAGACGGGGGCAGAGCAGGGGCGTAGACATAGGGTGTACTGTTTGCGAAAGTGCTTAGGGTCTAGGTCTCAAGTGTGTCTACATGACTCTCACTTTTAGGCCACAGGATTGTGCAGTCGACAGACGGCAGAAACAGACGAAGACGGAGACTGAAAACTGTAGACTGTAGGTCCAAGAATGGATAAGCAACAACAACAACACCGTGTACGACAACGAAAACATTTTTAATGTACATTTAAATGTCGATTTTTGCAAATTGTTGGCTGTACTACAATTGTTGTTGCTGTTGTTCAATTTCAATTTCAATTATGTTCGTTGCGCAATGCGTTGAAATTGCGCGTACTTTTATTTCGTTGTTTGCTACAGTGAAAACTACCTAAAGGAAACAGGAAACATAAGGTGTAGTTGAGCCATTAAAACAGTGCTATAAAGTACAGAAATTACAAATCTCTGGAAGTATAAAGTGAAACCATAGAAAGCACTAAAAATCTATTTTATTATTTACTTCAATACTCAAGGAAGTCAAATTTGCTCTGAGTATTCTTAACTCATAAAAAACAATAAAAAAAAAACAATTTCTAATTTAAAAAAAATTTAAATTGTAATACAATGAAAACATAGTAAAAAATGGGACGTACATCTCAACTTGATCCCTACCTTAGATCTCTCCCTGAGTAAATACTTTTTGCAAAACATTCAATTCATTTATTGTAGCGAATCTTCACTGTAGTGCTGTTTGTTGCTGTAGTTAGTAGTTTGCCAAAATAGTCATTGGCGTTTGTCTTTGGCTCTGGGCACCATGAACGAAATTGTTTCCGCCTCTTGCAACTTAATTGCCTCGATCAACATAATTTGGCAAACAAAATTTACACACAAATTTTTATGTAAGTTAATTTCAATTTGTTGTCTGCTGTTCGCCTGCGAAAGTTGCCACGGCATATTCTCAGCGACCCAAAAAACAACTGCCGAATATAAAAATGCCAATTCATGCAGTTTAAAACATTTGTTCAACATTTCCAAAGCGGAATTCAATGCCTTCTCACACAAAAGCGGCAAAAGAGAGAAAGACATAAAGAAAGGCATTCATTGAGCACTAAATAAAAGCTCTCAATTCCCCCTCCCCCTCCCCTATCGCAATCGATGAGGTCAACGACCTTGTCACTGGCATTCACATTCGGTAAAGTAACTTGTCTCCAGTTCCACTCGGACAGCAATTAACTTATTTTTGCAGCTGACTAAGACAAACTGTGCCACTGATTGCAATCGCCCCATCTCACAAAGCATGCCACAGAAGTGGCTCGACTTAGGCCGAGACTAGGCCAACTCCAGACTAACTGTGAACTTTGCTATGCACTACAGGACTCTGTTCCGACAGCAACTAGTGTTTGTAATTCGCCATAGTTTGTTGTTGCAGAAAATAATGAAAAACCATATGTACTTATTCTGAATATTTAGTAGCTAAAACTCTAAGTCCAGGTAAGATTATCTTGATTCAGCTCGATTTTCATAAAACAAATTTTGTTGACTTCACTATTATTATATTAGCATAATTCCCAAAAATGATTTTCACAAACCGATTAGTTATTTTTATACAATGCCAAGTAATATCTGTTAGTATTCATCCTCATTTGTAATGAAATTGAGGTATGTGATTACTGCTAAACTGTTTCAGATGATCTAGTCAAAGGAATGACTCAATTTGCTGGTGTTCTAGCAAATACTCTATTTTTTTCTAGAAAAGGAACCAGAACAAGAGAGGGTGTAAGAAGAAGAAGAAGAAGAACATATCTAATGGACATGCAAAATGCTGACTAACCAACTGAGACGGCGACCAATGAAATGAAATGTGTTCGAAGCATTTGGAAAGTACAGCAAACGATTGCCAATGTGATTGCTGTTGCTGCTGCTGTTGTTGTAGTTGTTTCTATTGCTGTTCACTGTGATTTCCGCGAAATGTTGTGCCATGATTCACTGGACCAAGCTGCGGCTTGTTGCTCTTACTCCTACTTGCACTTTGCTGGGTATCGTAATTTATATGTAGATTATGCAGATTATGTTGGGCATATATGCTCAATTTGATTTTCAACTGTCAATATGTTTTGTCAATAGTATTGTCAAACGGTTTGTGATGGAAAGTTTTTGCAGTTTGCCAAGTCACTGGCCTGTTGCTGTTGCAACAACTGACCCAAGTGACGGCAACATAGAGTACAAACTGAAACTGGACTCCAGCAATACTCTGTAAATGATGTGCTAAAGTTAGTCAAGCGAGCACTCTATAGGGTATCATCTAGTACGCCATTTCATGCTGCTAGCTTTGCAAATTTTTACTAATTGCACATGAACAACGTTTATCACTCTGACAACATCAACTGTCAACAGCAACATACAACTGCATAGCAGCAGCAGTTGCTGTTGTCTGTCTGCCTGTATCTCACTCGCTGTTCCCTGTTACAAGGAAAACTCATAAGCATTATCATTAACAATATTATTGTTGTTGTCAACAGCAACAGCAACAGCAGCAGCATCATCAGCAACAACAACAAACAGCAAGAAGAGCTGCAGCGCATAATCAGCAAGGCATTTAATAATTTTTATGCATTTCTTTTTTATATTTTCATACAATATTTTTTTAACGTACGCCCACGCAGAGCAATGTCTGGGAAAGTGGTTGCTGTTGTTGCAGTCACTATTACTGCGCCTGTTGCTGTTGTTAACGGCGTTGATTTGTCGTAAAGTTTGCGTTAAGTGGCCATCATTAGTTAAATATGTGCATTTTTCTTTAAGGATTTTTCCCTCTCAGAGATAAGCATTAAAAATACAGTTGTTGTTGTTGTTGTTGTGACTGCTATTGGTGTTGTTGTCCTCAAATTGCCATAATTCATTTGCCAGCAGGCTAACTTTCCTTTTCATTGCAATTTCTCTGCCTTGGCAAACTGTTTTAGTTGCTTTTCAAAGTGTGTCAGCAAATTGCTGCAACTAATTGAATTAGCTGCACACCCCCTTTACTCCCCCCACCCCTCTCACTTCCACTCACTCCCTACCTAATCACAGAAATTGGCAAGTCATTAAAATGAGTTAACTTGCCTAACGGAAGCCACTGCTGTAAGTCAAATGAAATTGAAAGACAATTAACCTGATTAGTGTGTACAACGAGGCAAATACACAACAAGAAAATTATATAGCAAATCATAAAAAAAGTATATTAAAAAAAACAATAATAATTTTGCATGTTTGTTTGATATTTCTGCAGATTATAATTTAATGTGCAGCAACATAAATACACTGCAAGAATAAGCGCTAAAATGTCCACATGACCTGTACTAATGTTATTAATGTTTTAATGTTGTTTGATCTGATCAAAAGCCATATTTGTGGAAGCCAGTACACTGCAAGAAATTATTTTAAAATATGCAAAAATTATCAGATAAATGTTATGGCATAATTTCATATTTCTTTTAATAAAATAGTAATTAAAGTATCAAGAAATACCAATATCTCAATACAGTTTATTACATTAAATTTATAATATATGACAATTGAAAATAATTACTTAGAAAATATATATATGTATATGTTAATATATTTGTTTTGATTCAGTGTCAAACTAAAATTAAGCTCCAATCTTATTACGAGTTAATCTAATTTAAAACCTATAGCAAGCAATTAATTTCTCTCAGTATACCCGCTGGCAACATGTTGCTGCAACATTATTTGTTGCTACTGTGCTGCGTTAGCGGTACACTTTATGTATATAGTTAGGAAGTCTTACTACGACAGAGCCAGCGAGGATCATTAATCACAAACAAAACTGAACGGCACTGTGGCTGGCGATGGGGCAGTCAGGCAGGGGGATGGGACGGTTAGGGTATACGAATCGTATGTAATTTACGGACCATAAATAAAGTAAGAAACCGTCACACAGTGAAATTGAAATGTTTTAAGCGATGAGACAAATGCTCGACTTGATTGCAACTCAGTTAAAACGCCAAAGAAAAATACAAAATATCATTTCTATTTCCTTTTTTTGCGGCGAGTTGAAATTAATGACATTTTGTATCAAATTCGATGTTTGTTTATGGAAACAACATACAAGCTGATTGATGGATTGTGTGCCTGATGCTGTATCTAAGTTATAGTACATATATCTCGGGGCAGCCCACGCTCTGTAAATAAATAAATAAAAACGAGCTAAACAAAAGACTTAGGCAACAAACTTGCCAAAAGACTTGGGCAACAAACTTGCCTGCAGCTGACCATTTCACTATAGGCGGGAGCTGGGGTGGGGGTTTTTATAACACCAATAGAACATAAAGTTGAGTCAGCCATAAAAGCAACAGTGGAGAAAGTGTTGTTGTTGCACTGGAGTGGGGGCAGGCGTGCTGAGAGCTAAGCTTGTCAACTCTGTGACATCTGCGCGAGAAGATAGTAAAAATAAATTATTGCTAAAACAAAAAGAGCAGCAGGAAAGAGACAGTGAGCTTGAAAGAGTGAGAGAGAGATTGATAGGCACGTGTGTTGTAATTTCAATTAATGCGGCATAAAAAAATACAAAAAACTAAAGAAGCATTTTAAAGCTTTGTGCCTATTTCGCTGGCGTGGCATTTAATTAAAAGATGTGACGGCATTTATGACGGGTGGGCAACTTGAGCGCTACATGCGTTATAAACAAAGCCACAAGCAACAAGAACAACAACAACAACAACAGCAGCCACTGATGCCATAGAAACAGTGAGAAAAAGTGTGAAAGAAATGCCTCAAGCATCGCCCCATCGTGCTGCGGAATTTCAAAAGAAGTGAAATTTTTTTCGCCGTGCTTGCTATAAGTGTGTGTGTGCGTGTGTGACTTTGTGCTGTTCGTATGTGTGAGAAGCGCCAAGCAATTAATTTGTATAAAATACTCTAGAACAATCAAAATTGCAGAACTAAGGTCTATACAACTGTAAACGCTTTTTAGCCTTACAAGAATCTCGTTTTAAAGTGAGTAAATAACTCAATAAGAAATTTAATTAAAAATAACACAAGGTATTTATTTATTCTTAGCTTTTACAATTGGTGAAACTTTTAAGTTACGATTTTTTTCTTTCTTTTAGCTTCCCATTAAATTTAAATGCATCTTAGCTGAAATGTTGTAGAGCAAGAAAACTGAGCTTAATGTTTATAATACTAAACTGAAATCAAATTGATGCAATATTATAATTCAGAACCGTTTTAAACAATCTATAAAAATATTTTAAAATTTAAACATCACCAGAAATATACTCTTTAAGATTTATTTTTGAACTATACAATTCAAATGAACTAGTTCTACTGAGTTCTAAATGCTAGACTTAAGCTCCTCAAACGTAATCAAACATACTCGTATAACATATCTATAAAACATTAAATCTTCTATAAGAAGCATTTACTCGTGCAGAGTATCAATTAGTCAATCATAAGAGCGTAACTAATAGCACGCTTAGCGCTTCTGTTGTCTTTGCGTCTTTTGGACAAGTTGGTAACAGAAAGTATTTTATAAATTAGAGCAACACTTGCTGAGCTGAGCTAGTACTATAGTGGCTGCCGTTGCTGCTACCGTTGCTGCTGATGCCGCACCTTGCATGCGAAAATCTTTTCACGCCTCAGGCCAGGCAACATGCGAAAAACTAATTTCGGCGCACACATCGTATGTCTTGCTCTTGAATGAACGCGATGCCTGCAACAACAGTAACAACAACAGTAACAGCAACGACAACGACAACAACAACCGTAACAAACAACGACAACATCTACTCCAACTCAAACTGCTCTCCATGGCATGCCGGAAGATGTTTGAAAAAATTTTTTTTCTGTAAGTGAAAAATCGCAACAATTAAGTGATTCAGGTGGCCTGATTTTCACTAAAACAAAATGAACATGGAAGTGCATAAGGCCTCGCATACATACATACATATAATACATACATTTATATATGTGTTCTGTCAATCTGTTGATGTCTAAGCCATATGTCATATGACATCATTTTCATTCAATCAGCTATCGGCTTTGATATCGTTTGCATAATTTGTCTAAAATTGGTCAAAAGTAATTTTTTAGACATTGAAAATCGTACATCATTCGTTAGATGTATGGCTCCACTGCCTCCCCCTCTCGAATATATGTTTGTATGTAGTATGTCTCTCATTCAGTCGCAAGCACAGCGCTGACAAATCAATCAATCGCTCGACATTTGACAGTTAATGCTAGTGGATTTAGTAGCTATGGATAGCACAGTCTATAAGCTCTTAGTGAAGCACTAGAAAACATAATAACAAATTGTAAGCTAACTCTACTGTATTCAACGGTTCTAATAGTTTAACTAAAGTTAGGCTTTTATCACATTTTACATATTTGCTATGAAAATATGCACTAAACTAAAGACTTAGGCAACAAACTTGCTTATTTCTTTATTTCAAGTTCATTTTAGGCGTGTACCACTGTACTAAAGTAAACATTAGTAACTGGCTTAAAAGCTTGTCAGTTTCTTGTCAAACACAAAAAAATCTGTTATTTTACAGCTGTCATAAAAATGACTTAGACAACGAACTCGATTGAATTTAGGCCTATTTTAAATTTTATTAAAATGAATGCTATCATGCTATAGTAAGTAGTCTGACTAGGTCTTAGCATACATAGATGCATTGCAAGTTCTATTTGTTAGAAATATTTGTGTCATCATTTGACTATTGCAAAATAAAAATATTTAGGCAACGAACTTGCGGCCGCACTTGAGCATAATTGATGAATTTGCCCAGAAAACATTGAGCTGCAGACACAAAACAGAAATGTAGAAAAGAAAAACGGCTGCCAAAAGCGCTTTTCCAGGCGCAGGTGAAATTTTCATTATTATTAATGATGATGACTTTTTACGCTGGCGCAAATATTTGACCAACACTATACTCCGAACTCGAAAAGAAACACAAAACGGAATCCAGTGCCGGGGCATAGACCTTACAGACCCCATTACTCGCCCCAGACAGATCTAAGTGTGCACATGTGTGTGTGTGTGTGTGTGTGTGTGTGTGTAAACTGACCTACTAAGCCGCTGAGCAACCGTTTCACGCCGCTTTAGACACTTTTCCGAGTGCAAAATGCAAAAGCGCCCTGCAGCGACCCGACGAGCAACAACAATAACAACAACAACTACAATGTAATTGCAATAATTCAGAAATATATATGAGTCAAAAAAACCTTGTGCAATTTCATAAATTTAGTTTTTTTTAGTGCTCAGCGCCCAGTGGCCAAACATTTCCGCGTAATCATCATAATTTTTCATAATATTATTTTTTCATATTTTTGTGTGGAGATATTTGCATTTGCTGTTGCGGTTGATTTACTGACGTCCACTTCGTTTCCATTACGAACTGTATACAATTTGGCACAGCTCATAAAACTGGCACATTAAAACACATTTCAATTTAGACAGTTTCCATTGACCATTTCATGATGTGGATGACTTCATTATCTCCGACTCCGACTCCGACTCTGACTTCAACTCGTTTTGCAGGCCAGCAAAAAACAGTTTTCCTCGATTTCTTGATTAATACTGGCCAATGATGTTGATTCCAAGTTGAAGATCTGCATACATAACATACTTATGTACATTCAGACAGACAGTTAAATCACGCTTTGGCATCAACCTCTAAGAGAGCAGAGAATATAGAGTATAGAGTGAAGATTTTAGAGTATAGAATATATAGTATAAACTATGCAGTTTATGCAGTATAGAATACAGAGAATAGAAAAAAGATTATACAGTATAGAGTAGAGAACATAGAATACAGAGTATAAAGTAAAGTATAGAGTATAAGCTATAGACTATAAATATAGCATATAAATCACAGAGTGTAAGTAGAGCATAGAGCATAGATAAATAAGTAGTATAGAGTACACTATATAGAGTATAGAGCATGGTTCACTTTTGAGATCTGTTTCCCCTCCCCTGCTGACCATCAGAGTTGTCAATAATCATTATCATCATCAACATGATCGTCATATTGAAACTCTCTCGCATGGATCGCTTTTTTGCCAGAATTATTATGTAAGATTTTGGCATATTAAAATGATTTATGGCCCCGCGGCATTGGCCATTGGCTTGAGGTCTCTCTGCTTTGTGTTCGCTGTCTGACCACTTTTTTTACGTTGGCGTTGGCGTCGACGTTGACGCTGATGCTGACTTCCTGCCATGGAGACGAAGAGAACTTTTCATATGCGGGATCTTGAACTTTTGGGGGCGCTAAGTTGCAGCCATTTGTTATTTGATGGTAAAAGTTACAGGCTCTGAAATATTTTTACAGTTGTGTGTCATGAACTTTAATGTTTAGCATGGTTTTTGCACATACTCTGCATAAATTTTAAATGCACGAAATGTGAGTATATTAGTTTATGAAGAAGCGAGAGACATTCTTACATATCAGTCAGTACATAAGCTCCTAACTTAAAAATATGTCTTGAATGTTTTTAAAATTAATGCATAAAATATTATATTTAAAGTTATAAGAGCAAGACCAATGGATTCTGAGGATGTAATCAATGAAAACTTTGTCTATATCTTTGCTTATTATAGCTAAGCATTTAGGCAGAGCATTGGCTAGTCGAGATGGCTCGACTATGGCACTCTTACTGCCTGCTTTTTCCTATTGCAATTGCAATTTTCATTGCGCCTCGTCGATACCTTTAAATGTGAACAGTTCATGGGAACAACATTCGAGAAAGTTGTTGTTATTGTTGTCAATATTGTTAATGTTAATAGTGTTGTTGTTGCTGTTGTTGGGGTGGCAAGGTTCGCGGACGTGCTGAGGTCACGTCAAACATCAAATGGCAACTCCAACACATAATTACACGTGCAAAAACTTGTGTCTGACATTTTTGGGTTAACAACGGCAACAGTCTGAGGTGCTGCAATTAAGAGTACATTTTAATAACTCAATTAAAAGAGTGAAAGAGTGAAAGACACCAAACTGACCCTCATCAATATAATCATAAACATCATTATAATCAACCGAATCGAGCTGCGAGTTTCTGCCAAATGCGAATCTAGTTTTTTTTAATTTTATAATTTTTACCATTTATGAAACAACGCTACACACTCCTATATGGCTATATTCCTGTACTTTAAAAAGTACAAAGGGGTCTATTAAGTTTGTGCATTTGACATTTGTGTGTAACAAACAGGCAGAAGGAAGGATTGTGATCTCTAGTTCTCTATTTGTCAATCGTTACTCAATGAGATGAATGTTGAAAAGAAACTGCCTTTGCCTTTGGTATTTACAGCTTGATGAAGCACTTAGGCTATGTGTATTTTATAAAACTACATTTGCTGATAAGCGAGCCGAATGAACTCTTATATATGTATACAATTGGTTGCCTCCGACTGTAATTTTCTGTGCTTTTTTGTTTGTTTGTTTTGTTTGATTTCATTTAAACTGTAAAAGCTTTATATAGTTGTCGAAGCGTGTGAACTTGATCCAGCCGCAAAATGTACGACAGACCGCAAAATCAAGATTATTATGATCTTAATTTGAAATTACAACGAAAAACATATAAAATACAACTAATCGGAACTGAGATACTCTATGATATGTAATTGAGTGGCAACAGCTTGGGATGGAAAACTAAGATTATACTATCAGCTTGAAATGAAAATTTAAATAAATTTGTAAGAGAAATTAGAAACTTAAACTTTAGCTTTAATTGAAAATAAAGAGTTTGCGGAATTTCACTTATATTTTTAAGCATTAATTTATTTAAGAATAACTTTAAAAGCAATTAAAATTTACAGATGGAAAATATTTTTTGATGATTTAACAAATATGAGAACATTCAACAAAAGAAAAGACTAAATTCTTGGGGCACCCTAAACGGAGGCTTGGGGGTTTTATATTTTAATAAAAAATGCTTAAAATTTTAAATTAAAAATATTGTTTAATGCTCAGTAAAAACATTAATTTTTAAAGTATTCTACAAGAATATTTCTTTTTGTTGAATATTGCAAAAATTTCTATTCATTATTTGAAAATTTCATGTTAACACATACACTCTGTTAACCATTCTCATCACATAGTACATGGACTTTAGTTGACTAAATAGATTTCTCACAGGTTTTGAAATTAAAAACGCACCCAACCACCAACAACAACAACAATGAGAGTAAACACAACAACAACACGCTGACAAAATGACTGCAAAATGTCGCTAATGCCTCGACCGCAAGTTAATTGGAAAACAAAAACCGTTTCGAGTGCAATAGTTTTGTGGTGCTATTAAATATTTCAATTAGCTAGTCTAGTCGACTAACTAAATCAACTGGTAATGCGATGCAGAGAAATTGCGACAAACGGCATAACGGCACATGTGGAAGTGGGAAGTGGAAAGAAAGTCAAGACATAGCGCCAGCCAGAAAAAGAGATATGAAATGCAATAATAAAGGTCTCTGTTTGTTTAACCCCATGGCGAGTCGAAGACGAAGACCAAGTCCAAGTCGATGTATTGGCAAATTTATGAACCTAAAGCAGCATTTATGCGTGCGGCTTATATGCAATAAAGGTAACTTAGTGCCAACAGTGTCATAAAGTCCTACAGCAACAACAACAGCAACAAGAGCCGAATTCAATGAGTGAATTTATGTGCAAAGACTAAAAAAGCGTAGCACTGGCAAAAGCGAAAATAAAATTAATAATCACAAGAATTTCACTTTTCACACAAACACACGACACCAGCAACAACAACAACTGCAAACAACAACATCATCATCATCATCGTGTCACCCACAAAAACGAGAAGCGCTTTAAACGCAGTTGCATAAATTTATTGAAATTTGCATTTCGGCCTTTTATTATACCCAGCCAGCCATTGCAGAGCGGGTATAACAAGCCACGTGTTCAGCAGCAGCAGCACACGCCATACACTGATACTGCTACCAATGAGAGCTGATTAGAACTCTCTGCTCTCTCTGAATCACACACACATGCCAATATTCGCTACGTCTCACATGCATACATACATACAAATATTCACTTTATCCCACATACGCAATGCTAAGAGAGCATCTCAAAAAGAGTTGAAAGAGGTAAACTTTGTTAACAGACAAAATGATGAACACTAAGTATTTTTTAGGAATTTTAGCAATTCTATTCTACACTATGTTCTAAAGTGCAAATTTAATAATATTTACAAACTTCTTGTGAAATGGGAAATAGTAAAGCGACTGACACAGGGTCAAAACAGAAATCAAAAGGTAAATTAAAATCGTTTACATATAATAACTTATCATTCTGCTGGGTATGTGCAAGTCGAGCACACTTGTTAAGATTTTTTGGCCTACAAAACAAAACAAAAACAAAAAATGTTGTATATGGCATCGATTGATCGCAACGCCAGATATTTCAATTAGCGTAAATACATTTTTGTCGTTGTTCGATCGCAACAAACTGGCAGACAGACGGGGCAGACCGACAGACATACTGGCGAGATCAACTGGCAGGCTGTCTGACAGAGAAAGCGAAATCGACAGAAGTCACATTTAAAGCCGGTAAAAGATGCGTAAGAGATGTAACGGTTTAACAACACTCACACGATGGCAAAAAGAAAAATCAAAGTAAATTGTACAACAAATTTTAATTTTGAACCTTCCAATAGCGTGCGCAGCGTGACAATTGCTGTTAGCTATCTGTCAGTGACAAACGTAATCTCTCTCTCGTTACTACTAGTATTTTGTATATTGGAAATCACAAACATTTTACAGATTTATGCATTGCCATTACACCAAAAAATTCTTAGCCTTATAGTAATACAATTGGAAAAGGGCATCGTGAATCAAGGATCTTCGGGTGTTATAGTCACACGCAACTGTTTAACGCCCCGTAGTATGACCATGTCTAGATCCTTTTTGTTATCGGCCAGTGCATCATAAACATCCGATGAGTTCTTGATCTCCTTCTTATTTATGTGGGTCACAATGTCACCCGGCTGCAGACCGCCACTGGAAGCAGTTGAGAATGATTAGCTTGATTGTATAATGTTACAATTGATTCCTTAATGCGACTTACCTGTGCGCTGGAGATCCCACAATAACCTTCCACACCAGCACGCCGTGCGTGAGATTGCTGGGCATATTCTGACTTCGGGACTTTAACTCGAAGAGTATATCTGGGGTAAGAGTGAGCATGGTGATGCCCATGTACCGCTTGACCGGATAGCCTGTCTTGTAGGCAGATCCCTTCTTGCGACGCTCGGCCGCCCGCTCTAGGAATACTTTCACGTAGTCAATGGGTATGGCAAAGCTAATGCCGGCAGTGACCTTCATAGAGTTAACACCAATGGCCTCGCCGTCGAGGTTTACCAGTGGCCCACCGGAGTTTCCAAAGGTAATGGCGGCATCCGTTTGCAGGTAATTAATGTCACGATTCCGTAATCCAAGCTCTTGCGAGGCGCGTTGCGTGGAGCTGATGACACCCGCGGTAACCGTGTTGCTCAGTGCCAACGGGCTGCCTAAGGCAACGACCCATTCACCCGAGCGCAAGGTGCTGCTCTTGCCGAGCTTCATGACGGGCAGATTACTGACTTGTATGCGAAGCGTTGCTAGATCAGAAGTTTGATCCACATCTTCAATGGTAGCCGGGAATGTGCGTCCATCGGAGAGACGCACCTGCACCATTGTGTTTGGCTTATTGATAACCACGTGCGCATTGGTTAGGATCAGACCGTTGTGTTCGATAACAAAACCGGAACCATTCGAAGCCGTAATAGGTTGTCCGCTAAAGTAATCGAAGTGCCGCGTATCCTTTATCTCGATGTACACCACCGAGTCGTTACAGTTGGCAACCACATCTGCTATAAAATTGAATTCCCTCCGACGCCCACTCATTGCCTTGGCCGATGGACTAAGGTCCTGCTGTATCAGCAAGGCGCTAACCGCCGCTCCAAGCGAGAAGGGCACAAAAAATCGCAACACGCTGCGCCAGCGAGATTCTTGCCTCTTCCCATGGCCTTTCCCATTGTCCTGTTCGTTGTTGCTGCTGGTGTTGTTGGGCTGTAGATTGTGTGCGGTTCGATAGCTGCAATGGTATAACGTGGGGCCACTGCATCGTCTCATATACAACAACACTTTGTCTACGCTGCGCAGCGCCATTGAATGTGTGTGTAGTTAATAATAAGTGTAGAAAGTGGTGTTGTTATTCAATTTTATTTGACACTTACCTACCAACACAGCTGTTTGTAGCACACTCAGAGCTGTTTGCTATGCCATCGCATAGGCACAACTGTTATCGATAAACTCAAAATAAAGCGAAACGAAGTATTGCTTATCTTTTAAAACAAGTTCATTATTAAAATGTTCTTTATCCAATTTACTTATTTAGTTAATCAAAACTACTATTATAGGTGCAATTTTAATTCATATCGTCAAATTACAGTCAGTCAGTTGTGCAGCTGATTGTTACGTGTGTGGGATGCATGAAAATCTGTCTTGTCTATCGATTACTACATATGTAGTGTTGAGACCACTCTTACCATTTGATAATTAAAGTAGACTTTAAAAAACGCCGATATATTGTTATAAATAATATTTAAGCACTTAGCATCGTTATAAATAAATTTGTAACAACAAATTCTCTAACAAAACTTGCATTAGAAATTCGACTTAGCACTCTGTTAATTAACATACCAATGAAGAAGAGAAAATGTCCGCTAAATATTATGTTCAATCGCATTCAGATGACAAATAAATTAGTTTTTAAGCTCAACAAAAGCAATTATAATATTCATTAAGGCTATTGAAGCAACGTAATAGGCAAATTTAAGAAAAGTAGTGCCATTGCGCCAACATATAAAAAAGTGCCACTTTTGGCGTAAAAACGCCAAGTGTGGCAGCCGTGGTCAAACCTCGACAAAGCTTGCAGTCCAGAAACAGTTCCTGAAGTGTAATGAATTCGATTGCATAAATTCCTATAAGGTGAAACTTAATAAAATGTCACAAAATAAATACATAGTTTAACAACATAACAATAAGCAGCGTGTCGATATGGAGGTTTTTCAGACCGATACGCATTACATTTTCGTGAAGCGTGACAAGAGTCTGTGGTGGAATCGCAAGACATCGGAATTCACAATAAAACCAGGTAAAAGACACTACGCAGATGAATCATTAGCTGAATTAGCTGTAAATGCAGCTGCTGTTGTTTGTTTTAATTGCAATTGGACTGTGTTCGTGTTGTTGCCTCGATTTTCATTTAGTTCCTATCAGCATTGCGCTCACGTTTCTGCTCTTGAAAACGAGAACGTAAACAGACAAAAGGACAGACGCCCTGCGGTCTGCTCGAACCAGACACACCGTTTACAGTTTGTAAATAGCGCATGTTAGTGTGTATGTGTGTGTACGTGCTCTAGTTTTGAAACTGAATGTCAAGGCTGGGCTGCTGTGGAAGTTGGAGTTTAGCTTTTGTTCGTCCACTGCTCACGCCCTCTGCTTGCTTGCTCCATGATGGCAAGGGGGGCATGTGATTATTTGATGAATAAGTCAAGAAAATATGCATATTAATTGTATAAAACATAAATTAATGTTGAATAGAAATGTATCAATTCCTACTTTATTTAAGTGACTATCCAGCTGATGCTATATTAAATTGTTTGCGCAATTTGTTTGACTACGTTGTGGGCGTCTAACGTGTGTCTGGTTTTTCCGTGGTTGTTATCTTAGAGCAAATAGAGTGATAACTGACTAAAGTGAACAATTTTACATTTAATTGCGTTTTGTTCATATACATGTAATACTTTTTTAGGCCGATTGTGCATTATTTTATATATGCCATTGCCTTGTTTTTCTTGATTAAAGCTATTACTGTAACTACGCACATAAGTTACATTTCTTGTACTGCCCACTAATAGACGTTGCCAGTCTTATGTTTGTCGGCATTGGCTTTATTTATAGAACTCAGCTCTATCAATTAGGGGTAACTGTCTACCTGTAGTCCTTTCTAGTGTCAATTATTAGTTAATTGCTTAGGCATTTCAATTAGCACTACAATTACATTCCACACGCAATCGCTGGCACATATGAGTTTTACATTTAAATTTTGATTGAATATTCATGTCCTTTGTACTTCACACAGGTCACGTCATTTGCCGTGACTCATCTAATACTGCTCCTATTGTTGTCGAGAACATAAATCTTAGTCAAGGCCAGAGCCAGCTCTTCTCAATCCATGCCGTGACTTTTCCAAGCTTTCCTTTGTCTTAAGTTTATTTCAATAGAGCTGCTGTTTTAAGCAAAGTTTATTTTATTTTATTATTTGCTGCGTCATCATAAATAAGATAAACTGTAGAGTTAGATAAGATTAAGCAGGAAATTGCTTTGTTCTGTTTTCTATTCGCAGTGATATTTATTTTGCTCTGGCATTAATTACGCTTTAAGGTCAGCATGAAGCTCTCTTCTCGCCCAGCATTTTAAGTATTTCCTTTAAGAAGCCCCTTCAGTAGAAGGCTGTCAAAAAGGCGCGTGCCAAGTGCAATTTTCCCACACACTTTTCCGCACTTTTTGTATGACTATTTTTAGAACTTGAGCAAAAGAGGTTTCTTACAGCAGGTGTCTGTGACATAATGTATGGTTTCACTGGAACTGCCACGAGTATTTTACCGCAAATATTTATATGCTTTACATGCTTTCATAAAGCAAACCAACTATATATGTAAATGTACTATATATATCTCTTTTCGGTCCTTACTCATACGCATACTCCCTTCTTATGATAGAATAGTTAAAATTGCCACTATACACTTGATTGTAGGGTGCGTGATATAAACAAGGCCTGAAACCGCTGCATAGTTAATGATACGTCAATAAAACGAAATGGCCATTAGAAAAGCGATATAATTACAGGGCAATAAAGACTGACAATCAAGAACTGACCATTACAGTAGCCTCTTTGATTACCCCACAATCAATAAACAATACCAAGTTAACTTACCCTATACAAATCTTTCTTTCAACAGGATGGGATCTCAGCTCTGTGGAGGACATCGAATGTATTGGTGTTACGCATGGCATTGTGGGTGTCATATCCCTGCCAAATGTATATGAGCCACACCTGGTGGTCATTAAGGAGGCGCAGGCTGTGGGCGTGCTCTATCCGCCACATTTAGTGTACAAAATCAAATCTATTTGTATACTCAGCGCCGATGCGCCCGACTCAGAGCTGTCCAATTGCACAAAGCACACGAAGTGAGTGTGTTTAATAAAACTACAATTTAATAAATATTAACAATACTTGTTCTTGCAGAAGTAATCATTCCACGCCCACGCACAGCGTCTACTCGAACAACAACAATGGCAATGCGAGTGGCAAAGCTGCGCCTGCAAGCAGCTCGAAAGGCACAAAACTATTGGACAAGACCTGGGGTGCTGTTAAGATCGCTGGAAATGCAATTAAAGCCACCTCGCAGCAGGCTACAAAGCAGGTGAAGAATACTGTGGGTATTCGCCAGCCGCGTGACATTCAGCAGCGTATTACTTATGAGCTGCACAAGATCTTTGACGATACGGATAGCTTTTATTTTAGTTTTGACTGCGATATTACCAACAATCTGCAGCGACACAATGTTAACTTAGACACACAGTGTCAGCCAGATGAGAGATTCTTTTGGAATATGCACATGATAAGCGATATACTCAAGATGAATGTAAGAGTACCATTATACATAAAGTCGTGAATCATATTTCATGCGTTCTGTAATTGCAGGATAAAACTTGGATACTACCCATTATACAGGGCTTCGTGCAAGTGGAAGCGTGCGTCATAGGCAATGATTGCCTAACTCTGGCTTTGGTGTCGCGACGTTCGCGTCATCGTGCGGGCACACGGTAAGGAAGCTTGTGGTTTTAGTCAGCATATACGAACTGAACTGCGCTTATCTATTTAGGTCATCTATTGAGGTTTTATATTTATTTAACTCGCTCACTTTTCACTTTCATCTCTTACAGCTATAAACGTCGCGGCTTGGATGAGAAAGGCAATTGTGCGAATTATGTGGAAACCGAGCAAATACTCTCCTTTCGGCATCATCAGTTGTCCTTCACGCAGGTGCGTGGCTCGGTGCCCATCTACTGGAGCCAGCCTGGCTATAAGTATCGTCCGCCGGCACGACTGGATCGTGGTGTGGCCGAAACTCAGCAAGCCTTTGAGGAGCACTTTACCAAAGAAATGTCCATCTATAACCGTGTGTGCATTGTCAATCTGGTCGAGCAGAGCGGGAAGGAGAAGGTAATCGGAGATGCGTACGCAGATCATGTGATAAAATACAACAACGAACTCATTATATATGTGACCTTTGACTTTCACGATTATTGGTGAGTCTCAATTAGAAAACATCGATTAATATCATATATTAATCCATATATATTTACAGTCGTGGCATGCGTTATGAGAATGTCTCCGTATTGATTGAAGCTCTGGGTCCGGAGGCTGGTGCCATGGGTTTCCATTGGCGTGATCAGCGTGGCATGATTTGCAATCAGAAGTCAGTGTTTCGTGTGAACTGCATGGATTGTCTGGATCGCACTAATGTGGTGCAAACAGCCATTGGCAAAGCGGTGTTGGAATCACAGTTAGTAAAACTGGGACTATCGCCACCATACTCACCCATACCGGAGCAGCTGAAGACACCATTTCGCATGCTCTGGGCTGATAATGGAGACATTATAAGCAGGCAATATGCAGGCACCAATGCGCTAAAGGTTAAACCATAATTATTGTTTTAAATTAAATGTACTTATTATGTATATTTCATTTACAGGGCGACTTTACACGCACTGGACATCACAAGACCAGCGATATGTTAACAGATGCTATGAACTCGGCCAATCGGTAGGTGTTTTGTATTTTTGTGTATAAGTGTTTCCCTTTGTTGCTCACATAGTTATCGCCTAATTTTCATTGTTTTCTTGCTGATTAACAAACAGTTTATTATATTCACTGATACAAAACATTCCTTGGGTTTGACAACTAACTGAGTTTTGGCCTAATCAATCATGCTTTCGACTTGTTTGTCGTAACCGACGACAGCTTATGGTCATTTCAGCATTTGTTTTCAACTAATGCATGCTTCTTAATCCTAACTATTCACTTTTTAAATCCTTAATGAAATCTATTTGATTAAAATACAATACGCTTCACCCAAAAGGTTCTATGACTACAGCTGCAATACTATCGATACTACTATTGTTTTAGCAGATTGTTCGAGTTGGACAGAGGATGTTAATTAAATTACTATAATAATGTTATCAGTCTGCCAATCTTATTTTACTTCATGATTTACTTTTAGAAGGT
Organism: Liodrosophila aerea; assembly: GCA_035045005.1. Classification (NCBI taxonomy): domain Eukaryota; kingdom Metazoa; phylum Arthropoda; class Insecta; order Diptera; family Drosophilidae; genus Liodrosophila; species Liodrosophila aerea. The sequence continues at coordinate 27,228 of JAWNNL010000956.1, read as the reverse complement.
TTTTATTTATGTTATCGATAGTAACTGACTTAAAGATCTTTTTAGTTGCCTTAAACTATTCATAGATAGATTCCAATGCCACAATTTGAGGTATAGTATATACATGATGACTTTTCGCTTTCACGATACTGTAGCCGATAGTATTGCAGCTGGGCATCCGATCACTGCTTAGCTAGCACTTGAGTTGTTACCCATGGCTCAATGGTTGGGTGAAGGGTATGCCAGACTATCTTTCTAACCAATTGCTGCTGTCAGCAAACACGTAGTACCTCTCTGATGTGATTAGCTAATGCCAAATCCAACTTCTTCATAGCTTTTTCATACAAAACTTTGCCGACTCGTTCCGTCAGTGCATTATCGCGATGATGCAGGGTGAACTGACGCAGGCGACTGATCTGAAAGAGGACGAGGTGATAGCAACCATACTGAATATACTCACACCCGAGACATCTCCACCCATGCGGGGCTATTATAATGCGGGTGTGCTAGGACCCGAACTCAAGCTGATCGAATCGATAGTAACAAACAGGTGCGCAGCAAGTGGTAGGACGCAGACAGAAGTTCAGCTCGAAAACCAATTGAAACTTTTAGTTGTCTCCATGCTTGCAATTTACTTGTATTATAATTTATAAGGTATATGCTTAATTTTTTTATGATTACAATCTTGCACAACTCATCACATCTGGCACTGCTGAATGTAATTGCTGTTCATGTTGCTAATTAAACATTTGTTTATTTCAGCTATTATCTTGCTCGCTTTAAGGACTCTTATCGTCAGGCCACTATAGATCTAATGCTGGGCAATCAGGTCTCTGCCGAATCACTGAGTGCCTTGGGTGGCGCGGCGGCAGCGGATGAGAATGATGGCGAGAGTGCAGAGCATGCCAAGCTGCTGGTTGAAGATTGTCGCCGACTATTGCTCAGCTCTGAGCAATATCCTGTGGGCGCTTGGGGATTGATCGATGCGGATCCCAGGTATTTGCATATGCTTCTCTTATTTAGATGTTTGCTAAACAACTTTCTTTAACTTTCAGTTCTGGAGATGCCAATGAAACTGAAGTTGACTCTGTGCTGCTGCTAACGGACGATTGTTATATTGTTGCTGAATATGATTCGAATCTTGACAAGATTGTGCGCTTTGAGAAGGTGCTGCTGTCCCAGTTGCGTCTCATTGAATTGGGCATGCATCAGCCAAAAATCTTTCCACCCGCTCCGGCTAATCTCTGCTTACGTTTCAACTACTGCGTCAATGAACAAGATGGCTATTTCCACATGTTTCGCTCAGCTAATTTGCGATTCTTTAACAATGCTGCGTATCCCATAAAGACGCCCGAGGAGCTGGCCGAATCACTTAGCGCCATTGTGGAAATGTTTCGCATCGCTCTGGAGAATGCCGGCAATAAGAGTGTGAAATTCATTAATGGTGGCGTCTTGCAACGCAGAAAGAGCAAGCTGCCGTTGTTGGATGTACCCAAGGGCATGCCGCGAAATCTTTCTGAATCTCAGCTGGTGCAGATTAGTTCCAAGGCATTGTCCAATGTGGCCGGCCAGTTCTCAAAGCTGGGACAGACTTTTAAGAAGCCCACAATCTCTGCACAGACCGCATCACTTAATCCTCAAGTCATGCGTCAGACTGGAGGCGATACAGGCATAGAAATTGGTCAGGAAGCAGAGAAGCCAGTATTCTCTGTGGGTGGCAAACAACGCGCGTCGAATAGCAATAGCAGCTCCGACACTGAAGAGCATGACAATAGTCTGTTTGAGCCCGATATGGACTCGGATGTGGAGATTGCGCTGGATAAACCAAGCTACAATGAGAATGCCTTTTTACCCTCTGTGGGCATTGTGATGGGCGGCCAAAAAGAGGTGCCCAGCACATCGCCAAGCATGCAGCAACTGGAGCAAAAGGATAGCATGTGCAAGACATCCGAGGATGTGCTGACCATCTCCATAACCACGGTCACTGATAATGTTGCCTTGCCCAGTGGCCTACTAGAGAATGGTCCACCCGTTCGTCCCATTACGCCGAATCCGCAAATCTGTGTGCAGGCCCAGGAGGCGCAGGAGATTGATGAAGAGTTGGTAAAACCTTTCGAAAGGTCGGTATTCTATGCTTGAGACCCTATATGCCTGCTTAGAGTTAGCTTTTGTTTTGTTTCATTAGAGTGTGTTCAGGTTTATTTTTAATTTGTGTATTCATAGAACTAGTAATTTATTTGTGATTTGTACTATTTTGTTTTAGGAAGAGAGTCAAAGTTATTAATTATTAATACAAAAAATTTTGTAAATTTCAACTTTTATTAAGCAATTGTGCATAATATTTAAATTATGATTAACAGAGAGAGGGATTCAAGTGAAAAATGTAGAAAAAATGATTCCGTTAATCTGATTATAGCTTCACTGTTTAGGTCTTATCAGCATCTCGGCTGTCTTCAGAGAATATGAGTGACTTCTGAAATGCAGCCAATTGACACCTTTGCCATTGGAGGTATCATTATATTTACCAGTCAAGTGGCTATAGTGACAATCATCATACCACCAGCCTCCAGTGTAATCATGCGCACAGTTAGTTGAGTTGTGTGTATCATTGTCCCTATCATAGGTACTAAATGGTTTATCCTTGTGACGTGTTAGAGAATCACCGGCCGTTCCTTGCGCTTTGCCCAGTATTTGTAGAGCATATTTATCATCCTCTCCTCCGATAGCAAACTGATCGTAAGTCTCATACACTTTACCACCTTCGAAGTCCTCAAGACGTACCAGCAACTCTTGGTTTGATTCGGTTGTCAATACGTACAGCTTATCCAATCCAATAAAGAATTCTGAGTTCAGACTTCCGAATCCTTTACGGTAAGTTTCCCAATTCTGATCGAAATTTACTTTGCCATTCATGCGGCGCAATATTATAGTCCAACCGCCTCCACGAGTTTCCGCATCACAGATCACTCCGAAGGGCTTGGAGTCGTATATAGGCAGAAGAATTTCGTGCTCTCCATGGGGTAAAATTGTAGAATTGGTTTCAGCGCAGTTGGCACCGTAGGTTTTGGGCTTGGGTCTTGTATTGGCGATCAGTTCTTGAAGTTGCGACATAATGAGCTCTAGCTTGCCCTTAGAGGTCTCTAGTCCTACTTTAAGCAACTGCTGTTCCTGTCTGATGAGAACTATGCGTTAAACTTAATTCGAACTCAAGCTGTAATAATGCCTTACTTCATATTCCACAACATAGTCTTAATTTCGGACACATCACCTCCCTGGTGTTCCATATTGAGCTCATTACTGGCACCATGACAGGAGCTGATTACGTATATCGAAAAGATGACACAGATCACTTTTAGCATTTTTGAAAATCTCAGATTGAACGCTGACGAAAAACTGTGCTAAATACAGTGTGTTCGGGGGGTATTTAAGCGCGTCTCGCCAAACTGAGAGTTCATAGTGCATAATCATTAAGATTATTTAAGAGTGGAAAAAGCACCAACCACCAAATTATTTAATGGTCTGGGGAATACACATTGCGGCAGCAGCTCGTAAAAGCCCAGCCTGAAGATAAGAAGTAAAACAATGCGATTTATATATATGTATATTCAATTATGCTGATCAATTTCATTTAATCTCAATTGTCCTAATTTTTTTATATAAGTAATTTCTTATGATAACGGCTACGCTTTGACTCTTTGCTTGGAACATATTTCATATACTCTATATAATTTACATATCAACAAGTATTATACATTTATGTGTTAATGTTTTATAGTTACCTCTAAGCATGTCTAAGCTTGTTGTACAAATAGTGAAATCCTTGTGCCTGTTCTTCATACAAATCGTAACGCTCAAATAAAAAATACAAAAATTTATGTGCAAAAATGACATTTGGGTTTTGTTGTCCACGATGTATAATGCTCGCTTTTAGCTTCTCTGCTAGAAATCTGGATCTGCCGCTGGGTCAACCCGCCGGATTCGATGGACCCAAGCTAAAACAACTAACTAGTCCACTCTCCAAGCTGGCTAAGGGTATGCAGAACATTGGCCTGAATCTGGATCCACGCAAAATAGCTAGCAAGGTGAGTGTGCAAATTAGCGATCACATAAAGCACATACGTTAATATAGTTGTTAATATTTGCAGACCGGTGTGCTGTCCCCTACAAATGCATCAGCGGATAATTCTCCTACAGAACGTGGACCAGGCAATAGGGAGCAACTGCTTGAATTATGGGCGAGCGAGCAATGCAAATCGAAGCTTATAGCTCTATAAATAGTTTACTTGAAACTGTAGTTTACTGTAGAACTACATTTAGGCTGATCACTTTCACTAAAATATCGCTAGAAATGAAGCAGTGGCAAAATTATTTTAAAACTGTCATAAAGAAGTTGAAAGTTATATTTGTTAAAGAGCAAAATCTCTGCAACTTTGCCATGAATGCAAGAAAGATAAAGGAAGATGCATGTCATAAATTAATAATTTGGTATATGTATAAAATCCAAGCACTTATAATATTATTGTTAATACCCTACACACAAGTCTTAATAGCCAGAGTTGGATGAACTTGACTGTGACTGGCTAACGAAGCTTCGTTAAAGTGTTAATATCAAAAAGTAACAATATTATCTATGTTAGTTCTATGATAAAGAGATGTAAATCCTATCGGAATGTATTTTATATATCCCTTAAAACATGCCTGTTTCTGTAGAATTGTGGTGAAAGTGATTTAGCAATTTAGTTTTGTTGACTAAGAAAACCAAAGCGCAGCAAATTTTGTCTCTAGGTGTTTCACAGGGCACTTCCAATATAAGGGTTAAACTTTACTGTAAACACAAAATGCAGCACGGATATTGAAATGTACACAATAAAATGTTTGTGATTGTTTTTAGAATTTATCTGTAGTGCGTTAAATTGAATAGATTGTCACGTATGCGTTAGAATATATTCCAATGAGTTGCTTTAAAACCTAAAATTAGCATACGTAAGCAATTAGCGTGAGTTATACATACGTACTATTTGTCGGACTTAATAATTATATTAAACAATTACTAAACCAAAAGACAAACCAAGAGACAAACAAAAGACTTGGCTGTAGCTAACAACATTTTTCTACACGAAACACAAAAGCCACAAGAGAAATGCATACATTTTGAGTACCAATTCAACAATTTTGAAATTTTGCAATTTAGCTTAAGAGACACACCAATAATTTTTGTGAAAATTCGTAGAGTCAACGATATATACACACAATTAAGATGGTATTTTATTAACCCTTTAGTGATGTTGTATGTAGCCTGTAATTACTGTAGTATTATGTATGTACATATGTGCCACCGAAAACTTAGCAATATCTATATGTAACTGTATATGTTTATGCATATGTATGTGCGAGTTTAGCAGCTTTCAAAATATATTTGCAACATAAAACAAACTTTGCTTTTTATTTGGATAAGGTGTGCGATGAACGACGACTGTGAAATGTAGGACTATTTATAAGAATTTTATTCGCAAATTTTACAACATTTTCTTGTCATTTATCATATATTAATTATAATTCTATATACCGCCTCCACGAGCTTCTGCTTCAGAGACCGCTCCAAGGGGTTCAGAGTCGAGCTTACGGAAAAGAATTTCATGCCCTCCAGAATTGGTTTCAGCGCTGTTGGCACCGTATGTTATGGACAGTTCTTGAAGCTGGGACATAAGGAGCTCCAGCTTATCATTAAATCTCGATAGTCCTTCTTGAAGCAGCTGCTGTTCCTGTCTGAAGCGAACAGTGCATTAAGTTTAATTCAAACTCAAGCTGTAATAATGGCTTACTTCATATTTCTCAACATAGTCTTGATTTCGAACAAATCACCCCCTTGTAGTGCCATATTCGTGGCACCACAACAGGAGCCGATTACGTATATCGAAAAGATGACACAGATCACTTTCAGCATTTTTGATAATCTCAGATTGAATGCTGACGAAAAACTGTGCTAAATTCAGTGTGTCCGGGGGTATTTAAGTGCGTCTCAGCAGACTGAGAGTTCATAGTGCATAATCATTAAGATTATTTAAGAGTAGAACACAGAAACACGAAACACAAAAGCCACAAGAGATTTCGCTTTGAATTGCAAACAGTTTGAGTACCAATTTAATAATTTTGAAATATTGCAATTTAGCTTAAGAGTTAGCTTAACACTAATAATGGTGAAAATTCGTAGAGTCATCGATATATAGTATATACACAATTAAGATGGTATTTTATTAACCCTTTAGTGATGTTGTATGTAGCCTGTAGTATTACTAATTAATGTGTGAGTTAAGCAGCTTTTAAAATATATTTGCAGCAAAGTTTGTGTTTTATTAAAACAAAGTGTGTGATGAACATCAGACCATTAAAAGTAGAAATTTATATTATATTCTCATTTATCATATTTCAATTATAATTGGATAGATCTTATATAACAATGTTGAAGTCTAAAACCATTTACATGACTAATTTTTAAAGTTTTATATTAACAAGTGTATTTCATTGTATTCCATAACTTATATGCAAGGAGTATAAACTTAATAACGAAGTGCCAATCAAAAAACCATTAAAACACTAGGAAAACAGACCGCATACCCTACTGTAGCATAGCCCAACCTCTATAGAGTGTGCCCTGGCTCTATTGATATTCGAGTTTTATTTATGCGAACTTTGGCCCTGTATATTGAACTTTTTCAGCGCCAGCTGATAAGAGCCACACGCTTTAGTTATTTTTTTGTTTTTTTTTTTGTTGGCCAAGCGTCCAATATGATGCTAATGTTGCCACACACACACGCACACGTACAGCTACATCAATTGTTTTTCAATCAAAGTCCCATCAATCTTTTCAGATGTTTGTTTAATTAACGCCACGCCAGAAATTTGTCTACCTTTTGGCCGAGAAGGAAGTAAAAGTTGGCATAAATCAGTATAGATTTTTCATGCCAATCCATTTGACCCAACAATGGTCATGGTTGATTGCCCGACCTCATCCTCTGGCTGCTGGCTGGGTGCTGTTGAGCTCAGTTTGGTTTCAGTTTTGGCATTTTTCTTTCGCATTTCACTTCTTAACTTTGTCCATGTCTTTTGCGTCTATTAAGTGTGTCTGTGCTAAGACTTGGAAATTGTCTTTTGAATGTTTCAATTACACGCCTTCTTAAGCACAGCTTCTCTTTTCAAATTGAACCCAAGCACAGCCGAAGCATACCCACAGTCACACCCGTACATACACATCCGGATTCCGGACGTTTTCTCAGTGCTTCAGTCTATGCCCTCAGTATATACTACTAGTATATTTTTTCAGCATGGTTTTTTTTTTCTTTTTATGCGCCAATAAAGTGAAATACACAGATAGTCGTACAATTTACTGCCTGCCATCTATCGTGTGTGTGTTCTGCTCTGCTCCCTTGCCCTCTGCTATCCCCCCTTCGGCCTGGTTTCGTTAAACACTTTTGCCTTAAACCATTAATTTCCTATACGTGTCTGGTAGTACTACTCTTACCCCCTATGCATCGTATACAAAACTTAATTTTATTGCTAAAAGCGGGTTAAGTGCTTGACACACAGCTGAGTGCCTCTATTATGTAGCCCAGTGTAGCCTGCGCTTGGCATTGCCATCGCCTGATTCGGTTTGAGTCCTTCGATACAAATCGAATTTGCTTTATGACATGTATGCTAATTTTATGTCTACTAAATATGCGCCAAGGGAGTGAGTGTAAGTATCTCTACATTTTACTACATTTGCTCTGATTGACTTTTAATTTACAGTTGAGCCAGATGGCAGATTGCCTCATGGTAGTAGACAAAGTCCGGGCAGTAAAATGAATAGTAAAATACTAGTTGATATTGGTAAGACGATATCTTTTTATGTGCAATTAATTCGAGATTTACTTTGCAATAATGTTAGACTATTTGTGTTAATTATTTTATTGAATTTATTCATAAAAAACTAATTTTAATATTAAAATATAGTATATTTATACTCTTTGTTTACCTCTTAAATAAGGGATTAAAAATTCTTTCTTAAACGAGCCAACATACATATAGCAAATTTATAAATTCTAGTTATGAGTTATTCTCGTTTACTTTGCAAGGTGCAAGTATAAACTCTAGAGACCTCAGAGCTTACTCACTGAGATAGTCAAAATAAGCCAACTATCCTTTCTCTGGATTCAGTATTCGACATTCACATCCTTCTTTTTATCGTTTGGCCGAACAATTATCCCATCTATGGCAGCTAGATACTTAAAACATTCACTGCCAACTGTGCAGCATTAATATATTCGAAATGTGACTTTGATAACCCTTGGGTAATTTTTTTGTGTTGTATAAAATAATTGATAATAATAATTTCGCTTTTTTCCCCATCGTCGTGCTGAAGGGGATCTTCTGTTTTTTTTTTTTAGAAATATTTTTTTAATTAATGTGTTGCTTTTGAAATATATTTCCTATATACTCGTACATAGCTCAGAGCTTGTATGTTAATGGCTTTGCCTAATTAAACGCAATCTGCTAATCACACTCTACCAACGTCAATTCAAATTTGTGGAAACTATAAAATTTGATAGTTAATTTTGTGAGGATAATTAAAATAAATCATTTGGATAACCTGAGAGAACAAATGATGCATGAAACAAATAAAATCAAAGCCAGACTGAATAGAACAATATTTGGTACCATGGACAAAATAAATGTAACCTTAAGGTCAAAGTGCACATACACACACAGAGTGTGTAAAGTACCGCAGGCCAAAGCCAGAATTGACACTTGAAAGCAAATTAAATAGAAAATTGCGTTGGTTTTTCGCCAAATATTCTGGAAATTTTATACATAATTGAATTTATGGTCGGACACATATACAGCAAATCTGTGCATACAATTACCCAAATATATAGACAGCTGAGGTCACATTCAGATCAGAGTGAGCGAGAGTGTGAAACAGATAGTGAAGGCCTGTGGCTATAGCACCACACGCCAAATACAAACGGAAAACCGAATATCATCTTCAATTTCAAATTCAATTATAAAACAAATTGGTTTGAGCTCAAATAAATATGTGCACACATACACACACACACAGGAGTTGTGCAAGGCGAAAAGAGGGGAGGGATGTGGAGGGGTGGCACTTGAAGCCACATCAAACGGCAAATCCATTCATCCACTTTGCAATTGTGTCCAGTCGACGCTCCGTTGAAATAAATGTAATGAAATGTTAACAAATGACAACAGGCTGGCAAACAAGCAGCAAAAACCACAAGCAAAGGGTGGCTACTGACCAGTCCACACACAAACACACACACTGACTCATGTGTGTGTGTGTGTGTGGCTCACGTATCGAATTAGTTTGATGAGATTTATTGGCTCAAGTCCCACTTGACCAACGGCGGCACAAGGCAGACAATTATGGATTAGTCTCCATTTGTTTTTTGACTGTATGGAGTGAAGCTCCAGTGATATGTCACATGCGTACACTGTAAGAAACGCTGTGAAATTTATATTCATATTTTTGTTATTATATTATTTTTAAATAGAATAGAATAATAGAAATAGTGCAGTAAGGCAAGTCTATAAATTTAAGTAATTGCTCATACAATCATAATAAATTATAAGGTAAATTTAAAACAGAATTTGTTGACATGTCTAAAAATAATATCTGGCATTTTCAATTCTTTTTGAGCTATAGAAATACATACTAATAATATTAATAATTAATATCTAGTGATATTTTTAATACATTTTTTTTTAAATTTAAATTTCATCTAGCTATATATATTTCTTTTAAGTATAATAAAATGCATATATTTTAAAAATTTAATTATAGCAATTTAGTAGTTGTTATTAAAAAATCCACACATAAACCAACCAAGTTATTATTATCCCCCAAACATAAAACTAAACTTTAAATCGCTTTATCGATGCCCATTAATTTAGTTGTATCAGCTTAATTTTTCTCAGTGTATTGCGTAGCTTGTCGGCATCTTGATCAGGAATAATGCTAATGATGATTTCATGGCATTGTATGGCACCGATTTTCATTGCCTTACGGCATTCTATTACCTAAAACCTATCAGATTACCATGTGGAGGTATTAAACCCAAACCCAAATCCAATACCGAAGCGAAACGTAACCCTAACCTGAATCTCAGCCATTGCCCACGCACGACGCATGTCAACGCCAGTTGCTCTCCGCCCCCCTTCCCAGCCCCTTGCTCAGCACTTTGGCATGTCCTTTGGTCCTTTGGGGAAATTTGTCAGAGCATCAGCAGCGTTAAGGTGCCAATTAAGGGCTTTTTAGTATCAATTACAAAATCGCACGTTTCCACACCTTTATCAATGTGTTGCCGTCCAAGTGTGTGTGTGGGTGTGTGTAAGCAGTTGAGGGTTCTTCATGTATTATGTGGTCGCTGTGACATGTTGGTCAGACTGAGTGGGTGTTGTTGCTGGCAAATTGTTTTCTGTCATTGTTTTTATTTTATCTGTTCCTTTTGCTCTTCTGCGCTTTCCCTCTATCTCTCTTTTTAGCTTGTTTTAGTCTCAGTTCTGTCAGTCGACAGTTGACAGCGTCATTTTGCCGGTGATTTATGGTCGCCTTTGCCGGCAAATTGGGTTTGTCATTAAAGTAGTTTAGCATTATACAAATTCCTCACATACATATAATTCAGAGAGATTATCTATGATTTTTTTATTGCTTCTTGAATCGCTCTTGAGGTAGCTGCTAATAGTATATACAATACGTTATCAATTAAAAATTTCTATTATTATTTTTATAATATATTATTGTTATTTCTTTTATTTAGCAGACGAGCAAAATCTTGCCTTATCTCCTCCATTAGTTAAGGTCGTACAAATAGACAGATGGCTTGAGAATTGGACAGATGTAAATACTAATCAAGCCGGGGCAATTGTTTGTTAAACTTATGATTCATAAATGCTTTATATAGTGGTAAATGTTTATACGATTGCTTATCAAACTACAATTAGAGTGCCTTGAGCTTCTGTAGAACAATTTTTAAGTGTAAATAGAGATGATTTGAAATTCCAATAAAACATGCATAAATTATTAAAAATTTTTTATATATATTTAGAATGCAGTAAGCTGTTAGAGAGTTTATCTATTAAGTGTTTAATTATAGCAAAATAAATTTTAAATTATATGTGTGAGTATGTGCTCAACACCCAGCATCCCAGCAGCGTGTATAGTTCTGTCGCTGACATAGGGGATATGCCTTTTCCTTGCACACCCAGTTGTTCATTTTGAAGGAGCCTTCCCGGTGCCACAGATGCATGCACTGTTCCACTCCAGGATAATCCGGTTGACCCGCCGACCAAGCCGTGAAGGCCAAGGGCAGACCATTTGTTAGTGATTCAAATTTGTGCACTGTTACCAGATCATTACCAGATATCCAGAACCAGCCGTCTTTATCATAGCCTTCCAAGTACTTGTTGATCGCACTTAATTCGTCGGCTGATTCGATAAGGGCCAAATCTCCGCCGTACCTGCGGCAAAAGTGTGCTGCCTCAAACCAGGTGATCTTCTTCTTCTCGGTAAAGTAGTACTTTTCACTAATACGAGTATACAATGCCTTATCGGCTGCATCACATTGCACTATAGAAGCAGGGAATTGTATAAATTAATATAACTTTTAAATAAGTTAAAAGTTAAAATGCTTTCACCTGTAATCGTAGGTGTGCGCGGATAGTTCAAATCAAATGCCAGAGCACAGCAGATCACTGCGGCAAATATAATAATCTTGGAATACATTGCGGAACGCTGATTGAATACAGACTGAATGAGCTGACGGACCGAGAGCCTATATATACCTATTCTCGACAAACATTTCAAGAGCTGTCGAGCTGAGATGTTTATTGAGGAAAAAGTCAATATTTGTTGTCTAATCAGTTAATGAGAATGTAAATAAATATACGTAACTCATATTATTTTATACCCTGCAGATTATAAAATCATTGATTAAGAGTTTTAGTCATTCGATGGTGTCGGAAATAATAATATTATCTTCAAGTACTTCCAGGAAGGGGCAGTTGATAAGTAGCTTCTCAGCATTTTGATAAGATTTTTTCCACGTTCTTTACTAATACGCATAGGGTATTTTCTAGTTCAGCATATGTACTTGACTACAGTTTTCTCATTTGTGTATGCAATCATAACAAATATTTAAATGCGCAAGTCTTGGAGGTGTGGTTGCCGGCTGTGTTTAAGTACTACTCACGTTTCTTTAGACTATATAAATATGAAAAAATAAACAAATTACGACAAGTATAAAAAGAAGCGTTAAATATTGAAACGAGTATTAATTGCTTTATTATATAAAAGCTATAGTAGACATTATGCAGATACTAAAGCAATTAAGATGTATATAACTTGGTCAATTAAGCAGTTGTTTCAAGTTTTAATAAGATTGTTCACATAGGCATTACGAATTTCATATTGATTGATTACAATTCATTATTCCTGGGGCAGCGATTGTAGTCGTGTCGTTGGCATAGGTAAAATGCTTTATCTTTGCAGTTCCAGTTGTTCATTTTGAAGGTGCCCTCTTGGTGCCACAGGTGCATACAGTCCTCAACGCCCGGGTAGTCGGGCTGCCCACCCGACCAGAGGGTATAGGTCAGAGGCATACCATTTGTTATAGACATGAACTGTCCAGTGGCAACCAAATCGTTGCCTGATATCCAGTACCAACCACCCTTATCATAACCTTCTAGATAATTGGATAGCAATTTTAACTCTTCAGCGGATTCGATCAGAGCCAAGTCTCCACCGTAACGCCGACATAAATGGGCAGCGTCAAACCAGCTGACTTTTGTCTTGCCAACGTAGAAGTATTTCTGTCCAATTCTTATATAATTTTGTGTGAAAACATTGGTACAAGTGACTACTAGAATAATTAGTGAACAGTTAGTAAAGGCATACAGTCTTCACTCAAATACATTACCATCTATACCAGGCCTATTCGGATAGTATAGATCCGTGGCCAAGACACTCGAAAGACAAATTGTAAACACACAAGCCAGAAAATATTTCATTGTGGTCTGATTGAACACTGAAGACTGAAGTGCGAAAAATCAAAGCTGACACTTAAATGGAATTTGAATTCTCGTATACTAAAAAACTCTATATTATGTATTGACGGAATACCACGAGAATCTAAATTAGAAGTATACATTGCCTGCTTGACCTATGCGACATTTGCATTTGCCAATTACCTCACACCCTAGAAGTTGCATAAAATTTTGCTTTTCGGTTATAATATTGTAAGATTTCAATGTTAAAAGTAATGAAAAGAATACCCTTAACGAAAGACACATGGTATATGACACAATGTTTGGCACATTCGACTTAGTTGTCACTGAAAGTATTTCTGTATTCAGTACTCAACTCAGCTTACTTAGTCACACTTTCACACATGCTGGTCTGCGGTTACCAGTGCTGCCAGTTTAGCTAGTTAAAGGCTAGATCTAGTATATTTATAAATGAAAATAAGTAAATGTAATAAAAGATAGTATTCAAAATATTCCAATGATAAGAAAGGAAGCAAAATTATTTTGTATTTTATGAATGCATTTCGAATTTAATTTATCTCGTCTTATTTTAGTCAGTTTATTTCCTAATTTATTTCAGCAACATTTCAGCTGGCAACACTAGCCAGTACAGATGCACTGCCTCAGCTACAGATGGAGAGATTAGCGTGCCATAGACGACATACGCTCTGCCAGTTGCCAGTTTAGTTTCATGTAATCCACACCAAATATTCACGGCAGCGTGTCTGAAGTAACACCCAATTTCGACTCGTATTACAAATTAAAATGTGCCGCAAACAGGGAGAGGCAGAGAAATTGTAGTTTGAGTAGAGAGCGAGACATTTTAAACTGATTAGCTGGCACCTAAACTGACTGTCTCTTCCCCTTCACGGGTCAATGAGATGCTAAGCATATGACGGGGCACTGAAAGGATGACAACCTTTGAAAAGAGTTTGTTCAATTTTTAAAGGAAAAGGATTTACACAGAACTGTGTTCGCTGTGGCTTTGACATTTTCCAAGGGTTTGATGGATTTTATGCACAGTTCACTGAGCATATCGGCTCCTGCCCCAGATATACCCATATAACATATAGATATCCCATTGATTTATTTGCCTTCATTTGTATTTTTTAAGTTACTTGACAAAAAATTACACCCAAAACTGTCAACAGTCGAGACACGAAAACGTTTGGCCATATATCATTATGTTTATGATTAATCGCTGGTAATTATGTTGATTAATTGCCTTATTAGATACTTGGGGAGGTGCAGTGTCTTAGGGGAGTGTGAGAGGAGGGAGCTGTGCGTGAGAAGTCAGCTTCTGTTGTAGCTCAAGGTTTTTGAGAAGCGTGCTGTGATTTGTTGATTTTGTGGGGAAGAGAACTCTTAAAATAGACAGCTTGTCCCCTCTTTACTGCCCCATCCCGGACTCCTAGCAGTCGTTCTTTAATTACCAGAAAACCATTTGGCACAAATGTTTTCTTTTGTTCGCAAACAACACAAACAAAAAAGCAAAAAAATAACATCAACTTCTGCCTTCATTTGCTGCTGGTGGTCAAGCCATAATATTTCATTACATGCAGTACTTTTCTTCAAATCTGCTTTTCTGTACCTGGATGGGCTTAAAAGGGTATGTTGCGTTTATCGGCACTGAAAATATCTCTAAAGGGCAGTTAGAAGATTATTTTAATAACAGCAGTATTATTTTCTAAATGAATCACTAATATTATTAATAGATCAAAATACCCCTTTGTCTATCTTAAGGTCAGTCTGTCAGTCAAGCTTCAATGAGTTGAATGAGTTCTTCTGCCTGTCTATGTATAATCCTTTCAGCAACTAACTTTCAGACCAAATAACCCAGAATAAAAAGTTTAGATTCAAATTCTAGATTATAATGTATAGACAGAGAAGCTAGGGACTTCAGGAATAGTATAAAAATTACATCTTAACCTTAATCTGAGTTAACTGCACATTTTCTCTCACATTCGGTCGAGTGTTTCCGACTGTAGCCTTACACATCTATTTTTTTGCCATGGCCATTTGAACGGGCACTTAAAATTAAGCGTACTCAAATCCCCAAAGACCACAAGCCCAACATAAACAAACTAACCGAATGAATGCAACTCTGAATGCTGCGGCAACTCCTGCGGGAATACAGCTGAGCAAGTACTATGAAGGGGGTGTGTGGAGGGGAAGGTGTGTGCCTTGGGTAACCGCAATCATAAAAATAATAACCACATTATTGTGTTTAATAATGAAAAATATCATTTTCGAGCATAACTTTTGGCTTTTGTTTGTCCAGGCATCTTTCATTCCCCACAAAATTGCGCTACCCTCTCGAAAAAATACGCCCGCATCTCTGGTTGGCTACTGGTAGGGCTACGAGCAACCCTTAAATACGCTTAAATATTAACCGTTGAAACATATTTTCTAAATTATGTTCATTTACGGCGAGAGACGGAGACAAGAAGTCTTCAATTTGAGTGCCTTTTGCTTAATTTGCGAGTGCCCTGCAGCCATACCAGCGGAAAAGGGGTGTGCTTTCGGCGTCTTAAGCGTACCTGCCATGCCAAATGCCACCCTCTCAGTGTTTAACGGGACTTTGTTGTTTTTATTGGCATGTTGACTTTTGAAATTAGTTTTTAATATGCGCAAATACTTTTGCATATTCCGAGGCTCAAGTACCGTCCTCAACTCAACGCAAACAAAGCCATCGAAATCTCTCTCAGTTCTTATCACAATTCCGCCATATGTGCTTATCGTCTGACATATACAAATATTTGTAAACAACCGAAATGCAATCTACGAAAAAAAGTACACATAAAAAGTGTGTAACCCCTCTCAGTTTGAAGAGGAAATCTCTGCATATTTGACATCAATTAAAGTGCATCAAGTCGACACTCGGGCAAACAACGAAATATATTTGAATCTCTTGTTCAACTCATTCAAAACATTCAAACTATTCATTAGTTACCCCCTCGAGCTGCACAGCGACAGCAGTGAAAAGGTTCAACAGTAGCCGCAGCAGCAACAGCATACCAGCCCAGGGGGTCCAAGGGGTATGTCGTACCCTTGTTTCACATTCTACGTTTCCCATTTCCATTGCCTGAAATAAAACTTCCTCAGGCGACAAGCGGCGGCTTTTGAGTGCGATGAAATTCGCCTTGGGCCTGGGTTTTGGGTGTTTCCAGGGCGGAGGTTAGCTGAAATAGTTCTATAATGAACAAAAACACATTGTAAATTGTCCTGCCTGCATTGTAAATGGGCACAAGTGCGTTACAAGACCCTTACAATATCATACACTTGGCGAAAAGCAGCTAAAGATGTTTATATTTTATTTATCATTCAATTTATAGTATTTATTTGTATATAATTATTTAATTTATTGTTCATATTGAAAATTTTTTTCTAAAATTCAGAAAAATGTTATTACATGTTATTATTATTTAATAAATATTATAGCATTTTTGTTTAGTCTTAGTTTTATTAGTTTTTGGATTCTGTCTATAATTTATAGACTTTTGATAAATAATGAAATTCACTCAATATATTTATTTTATTATTATTATAAAGCTAGTTTTAGTTGAAATTGGACTATTTTGATTTGTATTAAAAATAATCTAAAGGCAGATTATTTTGTTCACAAACTGTTGCTAAAACTGTCAGCTTTTGGGCTGAGTGTACGCTTTGCCTAATGTCAGGCGCAAATTAGCAAAAACACAGGACGGCAATTTAAAATAAAATGAGCCTGGCAAATGTCCTTAACGGCGTTGCCTTTTACTCTATTACAGAACTTGTCCCCAGACGATTCAATTTTACTACCACAAAGGCAAACGATTGTCTGGGTACCCTGGACGAGGTACAAGAGGACGAGTCAGGGGTGCAGGGCAACAACAACTGAATACATGCGAGTACCCGTGAATGCAGGCAACTGCAGGGAGAGTGAATCAGAGTGAATACATGTCAAGAAGGAGGACAAGGGACCGAAATGCAAAATTGCTGCCACAGCTAATTTAATAATTTATCATTTTTGGCTGCAGGGCTTCAACAAAAGATTATTTAAATTCGCATGTTACACGGGTTACGGCCGGCATCAGGGGGGTGGGAAAGGGATATGTTCAGGGTTTTGGGCTGAGCTATAAATGACGTGTTGGCCCGCTGGCAATTCGAGGCAATAATTTAAAAATTTCCACACCCGGCAATTGTACAATTATGTCAAATTAAATGATGTGGCAGAATTCAAATTTTTCATACTACACAATTCTAATTCTAATTTCTAATTGGCGCAACGAATTGTGCACGTTGAATGTGAGTATAACCCTTTCGTGTTGTAAGTACACTCGAAACAAATTTGTTTACGCACAGTTTGCACAATATTTTGATTTATAAAGAAAGAAACTCACATGGACTCACACCCAGTGTAATCCTTTCGATACGTGAAAAAAGTTCAATTGTTCGATTTGACAAATTGATTTTCACTTTAAGCGATTCGGTCTGATTGCTTTGGATTTTCACATTTGTTTGCTTTGGGAATTGACAAACCACTCTGGGTCTATATATCTCACTCTATGCGTTTCTCTATCACTTCTCACTCTCTTGTTGTCTATTTTACATTTTTTTTTGGCCACATGTGCGTAAATATTTATTTAGTTCTGGACATTTGAAATCTAGTTACGCGAATTTCAGCTTGGCTTTTGCTTTCTCTCCATCTGTCTCGCTGTCTCGCTGGTCTTGGCCAATTGCTCTTTCAGCCACAGCATCTCGATTAAGTGAAGTTGTTGAAATTTATGTGCCGCTGGGCGAGTGACTCTAACCAAAAAAATTAATTGCTTTTGCAAATAGAGTTGCTGTTGCCGCTGCTGCTGATGTTGCTGCTACTGTTGTTACTGTTACTGCTGCTGCAGTTTGCGGCGACACTAAAAATGGCAGACCCGTTTCCGTTTCCGCTTGCCTCTGCACAGCTGCTAACTTGCCCTTTTGTTATGACCATGTAATCGGGTTGCAATTTCTTTCTTTTTTATCCGTAAAGAATTACACTCAGCGCAATAAGAGGCAGCTTCAAAACTATATTTATGAAAGCGAAGTTAAAGAAAACTCTGCTGACTGGACTCTGAGTGATAGTAAGTTCATTACTTTCTCAAACTAACGCACAATTTACTATACTAGTATATCAGTATAATTTTACATAATTAAACCTACACATAGCAGAAGACTTTGGCATATTAGAGTTTACTTAAAAATTCAAAATTTATACGTGAAATGAACTAAACTATAGAATTTCCGTTTCTGTATATATAAATCGACATATTTTTATATATTTATAGATTTTTAGTATATAAGATATATGTATATACCTGATAGTTTAATGTGTGATAATTTTATAATAATGAACTTTTTGATAATGATAATTTATAATAATATTAAATATATACATATGTATATTCAAAATATATATATTTAAGAAAAGTTTTACATTTATATTTAATTTTAAAAATGATTACTTTTATTATTTTTTTTTTTTATCAATATTTTATTGATTTTAATTTATTTGGCTATTTCTCCAATGTTCCCTTAACTAATTAAATGAACTTAAACTTAATAAAAAAGAATTTTTTTTTTAAATTTCATTTAAGTTAATTTAACTTCTCTAGAATACCTACTTTATATTTATCAATGCATTTCTTTGGTACCTTGTAGTTACGATGTATTTTATCTCTGTGTAGTAATTTTGCTAGCCATATTTTTTACGCCATAGCACACTAAGTCGCCGCCATTGTTTTCCAACTAAACGAGGCAATTGCAGGTTGTGTCTATGCCACGCCCCTTCCATTCAAGCCGCCCACTGGCTGTTGCCATGTTGTGGCAGGCACCTTTAACAGGCCAGCGAATATAAATTGCGGCTTTATCAAAGCGCACGTCAAATCTCGTTTAAATTAATGAGTTCAAGCGTTGTTTTTTAGCGTTTTCTGCTGTCGACTCTGCATAGTTTCAAATTCTGTTTATTTATGCGTCATAAATTGCCAGAAAAAAAGCATTGCAACCAGCACCACAGTGTAAAGAGAGCAATGGCGAGAATGAGGGGCAAAGAGAGTGTGTGCGAGATGGAGCTGGCAGGAAGTAATGCCGTCAGCCAAAGGCACTAAAATTATGAAACATTGTTTGCCACTTTGCGCCGAAGGCTGGAAATCGATTAGAGAATGAGAGAAGGAGAGTGTGAGAGATAGAGGGGGTAGCGAAGAAGGGGAACTGGGTGTCAAGTGTGAAATGAGCAGGCGTTAAGTAGTCATAAGCTTAGGCCACAGTGCACTGCAAAAAATAATAATAATAAATATTATAGTAGATGCTTATATGTAACAAGACTTGAAAAACTGAGTCATAAGCTTAATAAATAGTAAATTACAGTTATAAAATGTGCTACAATTAATATATATTTTATTATGCTTATTATATATTTTAATTAACCTACGACAGAAATGAAAAAGTATCATTGAGTTAGGTTATCTCGACGATGAGCCCCTTATCAAATTTAAAATTATTTAATAATTTTCTATATAAAATAAAAACCAGAGTGTTAGCTGCTAATATTTTAAAATTGGTAGAATAATAGTACTATACTAATTTAAGAAAACTTATATAGTAAGAGAAACAATATTCTAATAAATAAATATTTTTATAACAAATAAATAATTTTCTAATATTAGTAATATTATATGAATATGAATATGAATATAATAGAAATAATTATATCATAATTAGACCCTGTACTTTAAAAAAGTACAAAAGGGTCTATTAAGTTTGTGCAAATGACATTGACATGACATGACATAAACACCCTGTTAGGGTTGTGTATTACATAGGCAGATCAAGTTTATTCAAAATGTTTGAAAAGTCAATCCCCTCCCCCTCAAATTCTCAAAAATATTCCCAGCATGTACAGTTTTAGAGTCACACGAACACATTGCATGGACAACGCTTTAGGTGCTTTGCGTGTTTGGTGCGATTTGCAGCCCAATCGGATAATAAACACCAGAGACATTGGACAGTTTTTTAGACCCTGTACTTTAAAAAAGTACAAAAGGGTTGTCGTCGGAGATAAATATTATCTAAATATATTATTATCTCCGCCGACATTTGAGGAGGCGGAGATGACTTCTCGAAGACATTTGAATATAATTACTTGATCTCCGCCGAAATATATACACGAACCTATACATATACCGAATATATATGTCTCTCAGCGGCGATAATAATTATGCGAGATCTAGATGTTCATACGAGACAGATCAGCCGGACAGACAGACAGACGGATCACCGACGAGACAAGTCTATATCGACTCAGCTCGTCGTCCTGATCAAGAATATATATACTTTATGGGGTCTGCCACGCCTACCTTCTGCCTGTTACACACAAATGTCATTTGCACAAACCTAATAGACCCTTTGTACTTTTTTAAAGTACAGGGTCTAAAAACCAGAGTGTTAGCTGCTAATATTTTAAAATTGGTAGAATAATAGTACTATACTAATTTAAGAAACCTCTGTACTTTAAAAAAGTACAAAAGGGTTGTCGTCCGCCGAGATAAATATTATCTAAATATATTATTATCTCCGCCGACATATCTCCGCCGAGATATCTCCGCCGGCGGAGATAATTATGTCCGCCGAAATAACTCCGCCGGCGGAGATAATTATTATCGGATAATGAACACCAGAGATATTGGTCAATCAATTTTCTGTACTGGGCAGTCAGCAGGGGGAGGGGGAAGCCACAGGTACGCGGCCACTAGGGCTTATGCGCGATTTTTGATTGTGAGTATGAATGTCTGTATGAGTTTAGGATATTGTTTGTATTTGCGCGTATATTTGTATGCATAAGTGTATGTGTGTATGTATAAGTGCATGTGTATGTGTATGTGCGTATGTTCATATATGCTGCTGCTGTTACGACACCCAGGGCAAACCAAAGTACAGGGTCTCCTACTGTCGGTTGCGTCTGACTGTAGCTTTGCGTCCGACTGTAGCTTTCCCGACTTTTTATAGTTATATTAATCTCATTTTATTTCAAGAGCATTTTTATATATTTCATGTTTGATTTTATGGAATTTGAGAGATGTTTTCAGTTCAGAGCTTTATTTTTATTTCTTACAGTGTAGCCACACTTAAGAAAATGTCTACGCCTTCCGTTTGTGTTGCGTTCGTCTCAAGTTAATTAAAATGTTTATCGTGACGAGAAGTGTTGATGCCAAGGAAACACCAACAACAAGTAGCTACAGCAGCAGCAACAGCAACAGCAACAATATTATGAGGCGCTAGTCGAGCCGGTTGCAAAGTTATTAAACTTATTGTGGCGTGTAATTAGCTGACGAGCTGTCAACATTATAAGCGCCAAGCCGAGGCGCCACAGTTAGGCGGAGAGCCAAGAGCGTAGAGTGGGGAAGTGGAAGACTGAGATGCCCGTAGGCGGCATCTGGATCACTTTATAGGCATTTGCTTTGTTTGCACGCCAAATTGTCGGCTGATAAATCAATCGCAAGAATGGCTTGGGTAGGTAGGTGGTGCTGCTCACGGATTTATGGTGTTGCTGGTGGTGCTTTGGGGTCGCCTTTAGCTTTATCCTTTGGCGGTTGTTTATTTAATTGACTTGTGAGCAGAGCACCCTTCCCCTACTCTCACTCCGGTTCCATAACAAATTTCATAATTTGCCGTGTCGTGTGTAAATTGCGGTTCCTATTACAGGCGATGTGGCAATGGCGCCTGTTACTGTTTCGGCTGCTGTCTCAGCTACGGCATTTACTTTTTGGGATACGGCGTAGCAAATGACAACGGCAATTATGTCACGCCAAACAGCAGCGGCTTCCTTTTAACGTACATACTTTCTCCGCCGTTTCGTGTTACAGTTACTTTTTTAATATTTTATACATCCTGTATCTGAAATTTAATAGTCGCACGGAGCAGACACCTTATGGATAATATTTATGTGTGTGCATTACGTTATTAAGGGCATATATTTGGGATGACTAAACATTGTGGGTGGAGAAGGGGGAGTATGTGCAACATATTTGATATGGAACAGGAATAAGATAATTAAGGTTTAGGTAAACTATATAGTATATAGTTTATATTAAATAGAGTATATAGAATGATACTAGTGAGCATAGTTTGAAGTGATAAAGGCTAGGTTAGGTTAGTCAGGTCGTTCTAGTTAATCGAGACCATTCAGAGGCCTAATGGCCCATTGTGATGCCTTATATGAGGAAGAGGGTAGGCACAGAGAAGGAGTGAAGATTTGAATAGAGCTGAAATGCTGAAAATATATACATATTTTAAACAATAAAAATAGAACAACAGTCATTAGTATTAGATATTTACTAAGCAATGTTAACTAATAAATTATAACCCAATTGGAATTGACAGCTTCTTTGTTTATTCCATATAATGTATCTATAATATACAATTTAATTTAAAATTTATTTATATCGCCACCAAAGTCGTTGAACTTCTGCTATGATAACAAATTGGAAGAGCTTTATTTCTGTAAGAGATTTTCTCTTTTTTTTAGATGCTGCGAAAAGTTGACGCTTGTAATTGTGTTGCTATTAATTAATTTAGTTGACTTCTAGGCGAAAAGTTTGTTCAGGCTTAATTGAAAAATGAGCTTAAGCTACTAATTAGCATATTGCTCGAATGGAGTGAGAGAATCAGGGACGGAGAGAGGAGAGAGAGTAAAGGGGAGGAGAGCATGCAGTGCTCATTTGCAATTAGCAGCATAAATGAATCAATTACTCATACTTGAGGCGTGAAATGAAAAGTTTTTTGGTCCAAACTTTTGCCTTGGCTCAGACTGAAAGTGTGCTTTGTCCTTCAAGTGACCGCTGCAGCAGCTCTAATTGTGCACAAACACACACACGCTTTTGCTTGTGGGCGTGGCGCAGCCATGCGTCAACTGGCAAATTGTTTTATTACAGTTTTGTAGCTACTTACGGTGTACACTGAAAACAATTACAGTAAATAATATGAATATGTTTTATGAATAAAATCTACCATATTTTAATGTAAACTAAGAACTGACTTACTTTTTCCTCTAGTTATATAACTGTACTACATAAAGTTCTTCAAAATAATAATATTTTTTCTGACAGTGCATATACATGTACATTTTATTGTATCACCGACACACACTCAATTAAAACTCAAGACCCTTTATAATGCATGCGCCTTTTAGTCTTGATGTTTTAACCTTTTTTTTCCTGCCACAGAGAGAGAAAAAAAGGATTATTTTGTGATTTTTTTGGGCTCATTTCGGGCATGTTCCGTCGACGTCGGGACCTTGTCTAAAAGTGTGTAAAGTTTAAAGAGCCTTAAGGGATTATGCGAGCAAATGTGTTGAAATTCGGGCTGCAATTCGGGGGTCTTTTCTAATGAAAGTGCCAGTGGTAAAAGGAAAAGGACTCGGAGTGTTTTGTGCCGTGGTTTATGGGTATTTATAGATAAGAAGGTAGCCGTGCTTGCTCCGTGTCTGTCCCATTGGACACTGGACACTGAACTGGACCACTTATTAGTATCCTCTGTAGCCTCTGTGTGTGTCCAGTGTGCCGTATCCTCAAACATTGGCAGCTGTGACAGAAGGGATAAGTGGTCTTAAGCCACAAAGGATATGTCTGTTGAGTAACATTCTCTATCCGGCACTTTGGTCGCCTACTAACAACTAATTTGCTTCGAAAAAGAAATGTATTTGTTCGTGTTCGTTTTCATGATGTTCAGTGTAATTACATTTATTTGTTTGTTCAGCATTGACTCGATGACAATTTACTGAATATCCTTTTGAAGTTCTATTTGCCCAATGCCAAAAATCTGTCAACCTTTGCTCAAGCTCAAGTGCCAGCTCAAGTGGTCTCTCCATACAGAGCAAGAAAAAGTATTTATTAGTTTGTTTACGTGCTTGACGCGTGCTCAAATATTTGTTTATATAGCTTTGACAAGGATATATGTCGAGTGCCGAGTGCCGCGTACCGAGTACCGAGTGCGTGTATTAATATCTGCTGAGGATCCAGTCAGTCGAGTCTCAGTTTCAGCTTAATCTCTCTTGTCTTGTGCATACAATTTCATCTATAAAATTTGCTACAATGTACAGATTGCCACAGCTTTTCCATTCGAAAGTGTGAACTCTCTCAGTTGCCTCTTGTCGGCCATTACGTAGCACAACAACGATAAGCAGCAACACGCAAAATGCCATCAAGAAAGGCCACATTGAAGCTGCTTAAAAGGGAAAGTATAAGGTGACAGTGCTACAGTCGGAAGCACTCGATTCAATGGGGAAAATTATACATGCCGATATTTGGCAACCTCCTTTATATTGCTGATATTCAAATTTTTTAACTTCATTATTTTATTATTTTATAATTAATTTCATATACTGTTTTATCTTGACTCTTATATTTCTAGTAATTGTAGACCACTCATACCCTTTTCTGCCTGCTTTCCGG
Organism: Liodrosophila aerea; assembly: GCA_035045005.1. NCBI lineage: Eukaryota > Metazoa > Arthropoda > Insecta > Diptera > Drosophilidae > Liodrosophila > Liodrosophila aerea. The sequence goes on along the minus strand of JAWNNL010000956.1, from coordinate 2,710 downwards.
GTATGCTAAGCAAGAAAGGAAACTCCTAGCAAAAAAGTTGCAGCCAAGTTTTGTACGAATTTCTTTTTTTATCCCGTATCCTGTTGAGGGTAAATTATACTACGTGAGTGCACATGCTGAATTTCCCAAACTCTACTTAGTGCTCATCAGTGGCTGACAGAAGAGTGGTGCGTTACCAGAATCAGATATAAAATACATTTAAAAAAGTAAACTCCGAGGTATTAAAAAAAAGAAGAAAGAAGAAAAAAGTGGAAAGACAAAGCCAAGTGTAACTAAGTACAAGTAGGGGGAAAGTGTCAAAGGTGGGGCCTTAAGTAGACAGCAAAATGCAACTGATGCTGTGGCAAGTGGCTTACAGCTGATGTCTCTATTCGTGCTGTCTATGTCTACACTCTCCCTCTCCCCCTTCTCTCTTAACAGACTATGTTAATTTCGTTTGCTACACAAACGAGATTGATTTCGGCATCCGCACACTTGACTTGAGTCGATTTAAAATTTTTGCACCACAACAGCATGAAATATTCAAATGGTATTCAGTCACACACACACACACACATACATACACACACACACTATATACACTACTCAGTTCGATTTGTTTTCGAGTGGCAAACGAGAGAGGCAGTAGGAGCCGCAGCTGTTTGGTCCTTAAGTGCGGTTGCAAATGTCAATTGGCCGAGCAGCAGCAGCAGGAAGGCATCCCGTCCTGGAGGAGACCGACAGGAGTCGACTCTGGCAACCTGACTGCATTTTAATTTTCCTTTTTGCTGGCAAGAGTGAGATTACGATTGAGATTGTGATTGCGATTGCGATTGAGATTGGCATATCGATCTCGTTTTCTTATTTACATTAAAAGCTGTTTGCATTCACTTAAAAGGATAAGCAATGTCCTTTTAATGGGTTTCAAATTGAATAAAGGATTAAGTTGTTAGTTTAAAATTGAATTGCGTGCTCTCAAGTGAAAGACCAGTTACCCGTTACCCATTACCCGTTACTCGTCATCACCACACTACAGGCCTCACTGCTGGCAATTTCACGCCGAGTTATAGTACACTGCTCGCCACTTGAATAGGACACCTCTAAAGTTGATTTTATATAGTTAATAGCTCCTAAACCAAACAACCTAGGAAAATAATTTTTGTGTTCTTATTAAGTTTATTTAAATGTAATAATTAGACTAAAGTTACAAAAAAATTCAAAAGTTGTAAGTATACAAAAACAATTCTTAACCAATAAGTAACAAATTATGGAGTCTTCATTTTGCGCCACTTGAATAGGACACTTAAACTAAAAACAAATTAAAAATAATTCAATCCTTTTCAAATAGGAATATTACTTAAATTAGAAACTATTAACATGTTTTTGAAGAAAAACAAATTTTTTTAATAGTGTGTTGAGCCTCCTTTTGTCTCCAAAACTTCACACATACGGTTTGGAAGGGATGCATACAATTTTCCCAAATAATTTAATGAAATCGAGCCCCATGCTAATTTGATAGCTGCAATTAGTTCGGGAACGCTCGAATATTGCTGACCTGATCCATATACTTCACGTGATAGCCATCCCCACACATTTTCGATGATATTCAAGTCCGGTGAATAGGGTGGCCAGCTTAATAACTCCACGTTTTGGCTCGCTATATACGATTTAACAATCCGGGCCGTATGTATTGGGGCATTATCATGTTGATAAAACCATTTAAGATTTCCAAAAAGAGTTTGGAAGTCTGGAAACGCCTCTTTCAATATACCATTATAGCATAACGCATTCATGGTGGTTGGAACAAATTTCAGCTCACAGGTGCCATAATAGGAAATGGCCCCCCACACCATAATACCTCCAGCACTGCTGTGCAACTTATCAAGATGGTGTGGTTCCTTTCGAAGATCATGAAAATAGTAGCTGTAGCCATCGGGACCCTCCAAATTAAACTTTTTTTCGTCCGAAAAGACAACACGTTGCCACTCCGAAGTCCAGGTCACATGTGCGCGAGCGAAATCAAGGCGTTGCAACTTCCGAGCCGGGTTAAGTGGTGGTTTTTTCTTGATTTTCAGTCTCTTTATATGTGGAGCTTTATCAATAACCCGACGCATGGTTGTCAAACTTGCCTTAACATTGCATTTTTTCCTTATCTTGGCCAAAGAGTCATGCGAATTAGAAGCTTCTCTTAAAATAAGTCGCTTGTCCCCGCTAGTAAGCACACTGTGGGTGCGGCCCTTCATGTTTTTGCCATAGTTGGTCTCATTATTTAAAAAATTTGTTATAACGTGACGGCTCCTGTCGATTTTTTGGCTATTTTGGCTATGGATAGGCCAGAATCCTTGTAAGCTTGTATTTTGCCTTTCTCCGCCTCAGTTAATGTTGGTCCACGGCCCATATTAATTTTTTTGATTTATTGTATACTTCAAATAAAGCAAAAAGTTTAAAAAAAGTCGATTTTTCTCTGCACGTGCCAACGATTTCGACAAAATAAAACGCATGTTCTATTCAAGTGGCGCAAAAATTCCATTGAATTTTTGCGAATGCTCACTTAAAACGCAAACAACTTTATAACGGTTCTATTCCAAGACTTGGAACATACCAGAATGAGCGAAGAATGGTTGCACAAAGATAATATGCAAAAAATACCGAAATTTTACCATTTCGTTTTCGAGTTATTAGCAGTGGAAAAAAGAGCATACAGGGTGTCCTATTCAAGTGGCGAGCAGTG